>JAJLTW010000040.1:0-90861 GCA_030564125.1 Myxozyma lipomycoides
CACATTTATCTTGGTGTCTGTCGTTAGTACAAATCCCTTTCCTTACTGCGCAACATCGCCCATTGTAATATTATTTTTACAATAGAATTATATAGAATTTCAAATATGCTTACTAATAACCCACCCTACCCCTCGCCCTAATCCCGATTAGGAAATATTGGCGGATATCCTCAACCGTATCCGCCAAAAAAAGTATTGGCGAATATTCATCCGCCAAAATATCCGCCATCCAAATAGTGGCGGATAATCCATCCGCCGCCGATATCGTATCCGCCATATCCGCCAACCGTGAACAGCCCTACTGAATGTATGTACACCACAATAAATCTAAAACTATAATAAATAAATTTTAACTGCATATAGATGCTCTGTACAACCTAGAGTTAGTTAATCGGGTACAATTTATTTTCGCGTGGATTAGGGTTGTATTGGTGGATATACTTTATTCTCGTTTGTACTTTTGTTGGTTGCCTTTACTTATTTTTTATTGTTGTCGCGTTACTACAGAACATATCGCCAATATATATATATATATATATATCAATACTTTTCGTTACTATTTCCGGAGTCAGCAGCTCACATTTCAAGAATTGCATATGAATAAGAATAACTGTACTTATTCGATAAGGTACAATGAAAAAGAAAAATTTACACCAGTATAAAAAGTTAATATAGATAAAACTCAATTGACTAACCTCAAATATACATGAACCAACTGGCCACAAGTACCAACACTGCGTTTATTATCTCAAATAATATCGCATCATGTTAATGCTGACCTAAGTGTTCTAAGACAATTGATAACTCTGTCGTACAGGTCAGTTTCTGCAAGCCCCAAACTTAATTTCATACACGCAGACGGAACAAAAAGTGCACCGCAATTCCGTTACGAGGTTTTGCTGAGGGGTAATAATATATAATGCGGATCAAAATTCCCTAGCACCAAAATGGTCGTCTTCAGTAATAATTTTTTAGCTTAGCACGGAAAGCTATTGAGTCGAGATGATGCCAACCTTGTATTTCTTCAAAACACTTTCATTGCTAAGCTTCTCACCGTATGACTTTGAAAGCCACGTCGAAATCAATCAACAACCCGACGCGTTCATCTTTTTCAAAAGGCACGTTGATCAGCATGTTTTTCAACGACAAATCTCTGTGCAATATTCCGTTGTTTCTCCGCACATCTCGATGGCCTTCAACGCATTGAATGATGAGACTGCTAGCAGTAGTTAAAGACAAATTGTCCGCCTCCTGCAACAGTTTGCCTTTATCTTTCAAAACGATTCTGCGGCCAACGAATTCAGAACCGGTCTTAAACTGCCTCTGATATCTCTTTGGACATGCCTCAGCTCTCTTGACTGCAACATGTCGTCGTAATAATCGAGATTGACGACATTTGTAATAACTAACCTTTAGTTCCAGCAAAACGCGCGCGTTCGTTCGCGCGCGCGTTGGATCCGCCCCATAGTCTTTCATGAATAGTGTCCGCCCATTCTCTGGCTCAATACTGGTGTCGTCATTATTCATCCGAACCACCTCGCTAACCACAGTAGCTTTGCCGAGTATGGACGGGTGAACATACATTTCCCGATTAACGCGAAAGGTTGTGGTCGCGAACTTGCGAGTAATACTCGGCATAGCTCTAGTTATTCGGCTTGACGGCTGACCAGCTAGTTTTTGCGTTACCTGATTAAAGCATCGATCATTTGCATACGAAACGGTCGAATCATACCCAACAACAGCAGAATTCGCAAATCTGAAAACTACCATAGCTCGCACAAACTCAGTGGGCTGGTCATTGATATGGTCTCCAAGTCTTGGTTGCTTTTTTAAGTTCTTGGAAAAATATGGCAGTTATAACACTGAAACGAAAAGATGGACCAAATGGCCGGCCGATACAACAGAAGCTAATCTTATTTTTTTTTTTTTTTTTTTTTTTGGAAGAACGCGACGAAAAACTGCAAGAGTTTGTGCGAAAGAATAGGTGGTCATTGTCACAACGATAGATGGCTATTGAGCTCAACAAAATAATATCAGGCTTGGAAAATAGCCGCAAGCTTGACATTGGATACTACAACAACTCAACCCGATCGGAAGGCGATTGGGGCGATCCTTGATGTTATCGGAGAATTGAACGAAAGTTCGATTGCAAGCTATTGCTACGACATCAAAATGGAATTCAACGCCATCGGATGTATGCGTTGGGCTACACGCTATGTGGTGACCGGATGCGATTATGGGCGTTTGATAAGGCTGGAGATATGCTTCTATAAGCTTCAGTTTCTTGTCAGACCTAAAATAGTGGCTCATGAAGTTCTTATTGCCAAGCTCCAGACGCTCCTTTATCAGCTCAATTTTATAGATCGTGTTGATATCATTTCTTCAAACTGTGATTGAACTACTGACTGTAGCATTAGGCGCCCTCGACACTGACGACGAATTTCTTCCAAGGTTGTTGCTTGCCATAGTTAGTCAATGAAAAGAACGGGGATGAGTTAATAAGTGGAAGAACCTCCAGTAGCTTGCTGCACCAACCGCTGCAGTGTTGCATGAACCTAGTACGCGCCAGCCCGATTTTCAGGGTGAATTTCAAAAATGTCGTCGCTACGAAACGCGTCTAAAGGGTATTAAGTTTCAAAAAAAATAGGTTACAAGTGCAATTTGAAGTGTAATGTGGTTCCCAGACGCGTTTCGAATTTTGAGCTGGCTGCGTTGACCGGGTAGTTAACAATATGCATAATAACTGATCGCAATTTATCGGTCGTCACGATTCATGAATGACTTCTTTATTGGCGTCCTCGCTGTACATTAGACATTTGCTTGCTCTTTAGCTAACGAGAATAGCATTCAAAAAGAAGACGACCTCGTACAATGGATTCATTTACTTCAAATTATATATCTTTGGTTATAATATATTGATAGTTGTATTACACAAGTAATATTAAAAGTATGTATGGTTCTTAAGTCCCTCTTCGCGCCTTCTATGGCTTTAAAAAAGTTGTAATAGACCTTTCCACTTTGGTAAATACCCTTTTTGCAGAAGAGCCTACATTGTTTCCGGAGAGAAAACAAAACATTTTTGTTTTCAAAAGCCCGGGGAGTATAAAGTGAGATTTTTGTTCGTGAGTTCCCGCAATAGACTAGCATATGCATAAATTGGCGTCAGCTGCAACGTACCAAAGGGTGCTTAAGACGGGCCGTCGATTATGGCGAGCAGTTCTTAAGTCTCAAGCTCACAAGACTCAAGATTCACTTTCCTTTTTGTCGCAAATTCTTTCAATTATTGAGATCAACCAGAAGATGCGCTGCAGCAAGAACAAGGTGGGTGGGGTGACTTACTGCGTTGATTCTTTATAGAATTCAGAATTACACAGCAACAACAGGATCAGTAGACAGAAGAGCACGAAACACTCTTTTCAATGTCTCACAAACAAGATTTGAAGAACGTATAGTGCATTTCAAACAGTTATACTCACAGAGCCTCTTAGAACTCCTTTGGCTACCTTGAACAAGATCAAGAATAAATAATATATTTCCTTCTCTCTAGGACCATATTTAGAAGCAATTCATAAATATGCTTTCTCGGTTGGCCAGAGTCTTGGGGACGAATCTGGTTCTTGACTTGTACTAGCAAGAGTGCAAAGCTGTTTGTGCCCGTAACAGAAATGGGTACAATAATATCACTTGCAAAGTTGAAGATGTTCATTGATCTCGCACGTATAGTATATTTTGCGCGGTGTTATCAAACCTACTCACGACAGTCAAAAAAAAAGCTTTCCAAAATATTATCGAATTCACCGTTTGGCAAACGAGCATATCACCATTTACGTAGGCAATTTGGTCACAGGCTAATAAAACTAATAACCCAGCAACCATTCCACCGATAGGTTCCATATTCTCGGTGCTCCTTTTTTGAACTGAGTGAAAAACTGTTCAATAGCCTTCAGTCGAGTATTTAAATGGATAGTGCGAGCAGCCGAGGCCAGGGCAACAATCGGCTCGCTAGATTGCTTGAAGTAGACAGTACCGTCGATTGCACCTCTTCTGTGAGCATATATAGATTGTTACCAACAATATGACTTTTTTGCTTTGTCATCTTTTAAATTCATTTGAAGCCTGTAGTTGATTAACGCGACGAATCTCAGGTTCAGCGACTCGCGTGGCAAGTCTGCGTCGACGTCAATGATGCGGAAAGCTTCAGAAAATAGAAAATTATATCAAATCTAAAAAATTAGTAACACACCAACCTTATTATTTCTATTCAAAAGAATCTGCCAAATTGTTTGACCCATACTGTCGTTACGCGTTGTTCTGTGGGCAAACCACTCAGACCTGATGAACTCCATATTCAGTTGGACAAAAAATTAATGTCGTCCAGGGCCTTCCGATCGCCTGAGAGCCCAGCACTATCCTCCCTACTTGACGTCTTCATAAATCCCGGAGACTCCACCAATATTGCAAAGAGGCCTGCTGAAGCTCTCAGTACTTTGATACTCTGATGCAAGAATCTCTCAAAAGGAATGAAAAAGGCTTCGATCAGATTGCGACATATCGTTTGCAGGTGTATACAGACCTTGGGCCTCGTCCAAGCAGATAAGTAAATATTTCTTGATCTTTTTCTGCCCCTGAACGTTGAAAGTGACGAGGAAACATCTGCTCCCCGAGTATAAATGATCTGGTCGATTTGAGTTCGAAATTGTGTGCCCATTTTTAGAACACCAGCCCTTGTCGTAGATTTCGACTTGTTTTTAGACTGCTCATACAGTTTAGATCAATGAAATCTCTTGGTTCCAGGTTATTCTGAAGCGCTGACTGGAAAGTGTATTTGATTACATTGAAGAAGCAATCCCAGAGACAGTAGTGCCATTTCTTGGGCACTTTATGCAAAAATTTAGCAAACTCGAATTGTATCGGAATATTTTAAGTCAGAGCCACTAGAGGGCTCACCTAAACTCAAGTAGAAAACATAAGTTGTTCTACAGCAGGCCAAGTCTCAATAAGGTTGTTGACTTGCCTATTCCTGACGCTCCTACGAGAGTCGAATATGGGGTTAAATGCTGCGTTTCGTTGCACGTTTTAAGCTTCGTAAAGCTCAACACTAGCAGTTGTTCCATGTTCATTATTGCCCAAAGAATACGTAAACGCATAGCATAGAATTTGTCGATAATCTCGATTCGAAAGCCGACTAACATTCAAAGCTGAAGCATTCACTATAGAAACTAACTTGGGGAAACGAAATGTCCGTAAAGTGCCCTGCTTAACCTGTCTAAGCATGTGACAAACCAAGCCAACCTTGCCAGAATCAAAATTGATGGCTTGACGGCTTCCCATTGAAAACGATGACACATAATCAGTTTTACAAACTCAAATTCTTTGCGGCAAGATAGCAAAACTTCAGATATATTTTCGTCTTCTTACCCCTTTAGCTAAAGCATCAAACTGGTGCCGAAATTGTCATTCAGAATCTTCAATGAACGGCATTTTGCTTTCAACTCCTCATATTCTAAATTTGCCACCTCTGATGAGCCTGCCACTGTCTAAGGATTTATAGAACAGTCACCGTAAAAATGACTTCACTGATTTGTTAGCATACGCTCAAATGCTTACATCGCAAGGCCAAAGTTTTGATGGAGTATAAAAGTTGAATGATACGCATCTGCAGATTCTGTAATAACGAATGATAAGAAAATAATAAAAGTGCACAGTCTAAATCTCACGTTGTTAAAAAAAAAAAAAGGGAAAAAGCTCGGCGCTTGATACGGGCAGTGAGCTCCTTTTTAAATATGGTCTGGACATGCTTGTGCGAGGCAGCCACAAATCAAGCACGCTAATTTCCGTATTTGACAACGGTGCCGTGCTTTGTCTTACAATTGTGCTTCTAAGATATTTATTGTAGCAAGGCATCTAAAGTAGTCTCACGGTACAGGCCAACCCAAAGGTAAAGTTAAATTGGGTTTAATTTGCCCTCTTTAACGATTCGGCTTCGTCATCCGCCACCTTTATCTCTTTCTATTAAAAGAGGCTAAATTCTGCAAAGCTTTCAAACAATAAGACTAGCATATCGCTAAAAAAACGTCAAATCCTCCTTCTCATTCACCAAAAAAAAAAAAAAAAGAAAGACACATGCACTAAGTTTTTTAGACATGATCACTGTACTTCCAGATACATTGGGCTCAACAGTGAACCATTTCAATCCTTTGTTCCGTAAGTTTATACATACTCTGACTGACTCTGTGGGTTCACACTCCCATTCAACAATCTCAGATGTTGCAACATATCATAAGCACAGCGTTCAAACGCGGAACAATGATGGTTGCATGTTCTCACTTTCATGCATGTAACATCACATAGACTATATCGTGCTCGCTATTGCCGATGTAGAACTCTTTGCCACTATCGAATCCGTCTCTTAGAATCTGTTGCGTAGGACGTTCTACCAAACGGTCAAAATGATTAAGGTGAACGTCGCCAAACTTCCAAATCATTTTGTGCGTGCTGAGAAACTTTCCTCACGTTTGAAGAAGCCAGGGCCAAACAATGTACAAAAGAAATCTGAAATCGTTATCGTCGGCGTACCGGTGCAAAGTTTATCAGCATTCAAGATTATATTTAATCACCATGTCATCAGCCGGCGCATCTGCCCAAAAATCAAGTATATATAGAGTGATCAAAGCACATACCATCCCCTGGAAACTGCAAGCCTTAACCGTGTCTTTAACTGCTTGGGAATAAAATTCATGCAAGATATTTTTCTTGTGTAGACCGCAAATGCTAAAGCAAGCATAGGTTGGCCAGGCATAGCGGTCTTTGCACCGGCGGAGCCATATACTCCATGGTCCCGTCGTAATTTACAGTTTTTGCTGAGATAGCTGATACCGGAGCTTATGGGATAATACAGAACAGCAAGTGAGAATCCCACTGAATTCTCTTTTTCTTTTGAGCATCTAGGTTTGTGATTTCGCCAACTCTCCTCCAAATCAAGTCCAAAAAAGTTGTAATACCAGCTCCAATCTTGTCGGCCAATTGTTAATGAATGCTCGTACAAGATATTCAGCGGTGTTGTAAGGATATAATACCTCTGTGTTGAACCAAGCGTGGGACTTGCATATATTGGTGGCAATTGACGGGTACTTTCACCACTTTAACTTTCATTACTTTTAATGTCAATCCAAAGAGTGAAAAAGCCTCCGTTTAAGCACTTCTTGGTGCACGCAATTTGGAGTCCGCGTTTGAAGTTCACATTTGCTTCCCAATTAAGAAATCCATTGTCATCTACACACACCAAAATTGACCCACGATTTAACTGACTAGAAACACCTCTGGAACAATTAGACCCAGTGTACTGCCTCCATATACCAAAACAATGTAGGAGGCAATAGTGAAACCCCTTTAGTTTAGTGAATGAAAAAAAAAGAGGCCTCGGCTTTCATTAACTTTTATTTTTCTATTCCGTCTAGGCTTCCACTTCCTATAAACAACATTCCAAATTTGTAACGTATGTCTCTAAAAGGAAAACATTCGTGCTTTATCCAAAAAAATTCCAGCGCCCTCAACCTCAAGGACCGGACATTAAATATAAAGTTTTCCATCACTCTCAGATACATTTCCCAAAACAGTGTCAATTGTTTTAATAATATAAGGTTGTCCATTCAAATTGCTCAGGAAACTACTGGAGTAAAAAGGCCAATGTCGCAAATATACAATGTTACGTCCCAATTTTTGTCTTTTTTTTTTTTTTAGCGAGCTCCTTGACTTTGAGAGTCTTTGCTACCCTTAAAGAGCCAACCAAAGTCGTTGAAGATAATATGAAACTATTCGAAGTAGAATATAGATCTATACGGCGCTGGATTGTATCATATAGATTGCAACCGAGTGGCCCGTTATCTCGCTGATCGAGAAAAGTGCGAAGAGCGCTGCATGTCTGTATCCATTCTTATTTAGCCAATATATAAGCAAGTGACCGCTTTTCTCTCATTTGATCAGCAAATAACAGAAAGCTATAGCGTTTCATAACGACACGATTCCCGAACTATTCTATCGGGATATCGTGCAGAACTTTTTCCTTGACCAGTTTAAATTTTTTCAATATACTATAAAAACGGTCCTGTAGGATAAGTTGCAAAAAGGTAGTAGTTACCATTGCCATCAGTGGTGTGTTACGTCGCCAACTTTGCTTTCCCTCCCCCCCCCTCGACTAGGTCTTTATAGGGCCGACAAAATTAAAATTGTCGTCATGGTTATCCATGATTTGAAAGTTGTAAATTTGATTGAAAAGTAGCAAAAATTGTGAAGTTGACAGTGCCTGAATTTGGCCTGTTAGATCAAACTTGTTGAGTTTCCGGTTGGGTTTCACGTTATCCGACGATATTTTAGTCTAACACACGAAAATTTATTCAGATCACGGTATTTTGTATTTTGTTAAACTACCGTAGCAGTCTGTTTATAAAAAATCTAATTTAGACTACAGAGTTAAGACTGTATTATCCAAATTATTTGGCCCCGTGTGTGCAAGTCTGCGGGCTAGGGTTTGATCCGATGGCGAGGATTGACGATGTGTGCGTTTGTAATATCAAGTTGGTATTATGATGCCAATAATAATAATGAGCCCATTGTATTATTATATAAAGAAAAGCGCAAACAAGCCTTCCAGGATTTGGACGCTCACCCTCAGTCCATTCACGTCTTACGCTGCTCTGGACAGCTATCTGGCAATTCGCGCATGCATTTTATCCCACCTGCTGACGAGGCCAAGAATGGTTAGCCCGGCGAGGGCCGTCGTCGTAATTAACATATATATATATATCCAGAACCTCAAGAGAAACAATGATAGAGATAGATGAGAACAAACGTATGTCGCTACTAACGAAACGGACTCTCCGTTAAGGACTTATACACATAATTATATAAATATATAGAAAAGAAAAAGAAAAGAGAGAAGAGAAGGGAACAGAAAAGGAATGGAAAAAGGACAAGAAAAGTTAGTTAGCTATTAACTTAGTTGGTTACATACAATAACTATCAGGCCTCATCACCAACAATGTATTAAATATATATATATATATATATATAATACGAATCAAAAGTGTGTTGGCTGGCTGCTGATCGTTCTCATGATAATCGTTACATATTCAGTTGTTGCTATTAATATCCACTGCAGTCTGCTGCCGGCCGCCCGCCAGCCAGACACCGACCATCATCGTCGGTGTGCACCGTGCCCACGACTGTGCTGCTGCTCTTCTCGTCGGCGCCAGGATCGACGATGATCCGAGACTGCAGATGTGTTGATGACAACAACAACAACAACAAACAGCGATGCAGTAGACCACTCTCCGTTTTTTTTTTTTTTTTTTTTCTACTATTATTATTCTATGCTATCATGCACGTATTGCTATGTAGTCGTGCAAAGTGAAGGAGGTGTCGTTGCACTCCTTCTTCGGTCATGGCCCACTGCGCCCGGAGCACCACCGCCGCCAACCAAGGATGGAAGACGGCGTGGAATCATCAAATTGATTAAGAATAGAAAACTTGTGACTAATAGTCTTAGTTAGTTATGTATATTCTGTATATATCTTTATTGTATCCTCAGTTTTAACTAATCCGTCACTTCTCCTTGGCACTTTTCTTGACGCTAAGTTTCTATCTATCACATAATAGCATTGTTTATGTATACCCTTTTTTAGGTTAATTTACTAGATTAGATCTCATGTTTTCTTCATTAAAGTAAGCAAACTTATTAGTTAACTTCAGAATTTTTTTTTTTTTAATTTCTCTGTTTTCACTTGTTGTTCTTCGCCGACGAAGGCTGCCCAAACTCAACTTTCTGCTCGGCCAAACTTCCAAATCCAATCGATTCGCGCGAGAGCTGCACACAACACTTATCCACCACCACACACACCGACGTCAATCTTCATATACTTTTGACGCGAGCTTAATTATATAATATATAGACCTTCTTTCGCGACTTTATGATTCTTGCTTGATTTCTTTATCATACTCTACTATTTTTTTTTTTTTTTTTTCGGTAAATTCAATTTGCACAAGGTCTCTGAGTAGTCAGCTCATTATTCACTTCGACTCGGTGGGTACTATATACGGACAAAACCAGAATAGCGACAATTGTACTTGCTTTTCCTTATTACCCCCCCCATTTTGTCGTCTTGTTGAGTTGATTCCCTGCATTAACTCGGTTCTTTTCTTTTTTTTTCCTTTTGGTTTCGGATTATTCTTATTTCGTTTTTTTTTCCTTCTTTCGTTGGGTTTTTTTAGTGGTATTGTCATGAATACTCGTCGTCAAGTGTAATCAGAATATGTCTCATAGTGGTATCATGCATACATACCATAGTCGTCGACAATCTCAAAAAACACAATGGCTTGGTCTATGTTCAATCGTGATCTTGATACTGTCGTTATTGATAACAACAGTATCCGCTGCGCAACCAAGCCCACGGTTCGATAGACCGTTGTTGCAATCAGTTTTGTCGTCTCCATCGCCAACTCCACATGTCCTCAGTCCACGAGGCCCACTATTACCACGAGCTGGAACTAAATCTGCAACTCTGTCTTCTGGATTAATATCGTCGACCGCATCATCCACCGCAAGTTCAGCAACTTCAACATCTACAATATTGCCATATGCGTTCGACACTTCGTTAGGTATAAATTTTACTGAATCTTCATGCCCGGATTTTTTTAATACTTTTCTTGAAGATCCGGCTTTTATTAATTGTTGGCCATTTTCATTCTTTTTAGAGGTAATTTTAGTCAAAAAAAAAAAAACCCCCCCGTCGTATTACGTGCATTGGCTAATTGTTTCTCTTTTAGACAAGTCAATCGTTCTTCACAATCGTCAAACAAGGTGGTTACAAATTATCTTCGACAATGGACATGATATGCGACGTCAACTCAACTTCTTGTTCCGCACTAATGGACAGATATGCTGTCAGATTGAGGTATACTTCAAATTGCGGTGCAGACTACGATCTGCAAAATCCTCAAGTTCGACAAGCGTACGACGCGTTCAATTCCTACAGCATGCTTTACTCGGCCGGATGTCTCCAATCTGACTCTGGATCATATTGTTATGCTGATGCAGTCACAAATTCTACAAACCCTGGTGATTCATATTTATATTACCTTCCATTAGGTGTGAGTTTACCTGGAGGTACGCCATCTTCATGCTCGTCCTGTTCAAGAAATATCATGTCGATCTTTCACAACTGGGCTGGAAATTTGTCACTCCCGATTTCAAAAACATATATCCCGGCTGCTCAACAGATTAATGTATATTGCGGTCCGAATTATATCGCTACAGCTGTGAATATTCTGTCGAGTACAAGTGCATCACCGTCCTCGGCTTTTAGTGCAGGTGCGCCTACACAAACGATTCTTCATCCAATCTTAGCAGCAGCCGCAGTAGGATTTGGAGCAGCTGCAATGTTTGCATAACTTTAAACGTAATTCTCATCTTGCAACTTTATAAGGATATAAACGGGTAGTTACGGCGTTTTCAAAATTTTTTGTTTCCAGCGGGTTGTTTATGAAGGTTAGGCTCAACAGATTGTGTGTCTGTGTTTTTTTTTTTTTTTTTTTTTTTTTTTTGTGTACATATAGAGACTGTTTAATAATTTGGCTTTTTTTTTTTCATGATGAGAGAAATAAATAGATGAAATAGATATTGATATGTTGGATGATAGATCGGATTAAATGGGCATCCAACAACGGAGGGTTTGGTGTGGAATATAAATTGGACGCGACAAAAATGGCAATCAATCATACTGACCTTACCAAGTCAAATTTAAAAAAAAAAAAAAAAAAAACAACCGGTAAAGATGCAACGAATACTACCTCGGACACTTTCACGAGTACTTCATCGACCTTTAATTTACAGATCATTTGGTTTGGAATTTAATAGTGCGATAATTCCAACTGTTCCAGATAAAGACGTAAGTACAATCTCACCGCTTCCCCGGAACTAGAGTTGAGAGCTAATTCTAGCGACATGGTGGAACAATCTATTTTGATATATTCTCACGTTTATTAAAAGAACGAATTATAATGTTAAATGGCGGTATTGATTCAAATATGGCATCGACAATCGTGGCGCAACTTTTATATCTCGAAGCAACTGATCCGGATAAACCGATTCATATGTACATTAATTCTGGTGGAGGTGAGATGCACGCTGGATATGCAATTATTGATACAATGCAATATATCAGACCAAAAGTTTCTACAATCTGTGTTGGATTTGCTGCATCGATGGCAAGTTTAATCTTAGTCGCTGGTGAATCCGGTCATCGATTCGCATTACCTCATTCTTGGATTATGGTTCATCAACCTTCATCTGGTACACAAGGAAAAGCAACCGATATAGCAATTGCTGCTCGTCAAATTTTAAGAATGCGGGAACAAGCTAATAACACATTACAAAAACATTTGACCAAACCTCATACGCTGGATGAAATTGCTAAATTGGTTGAAAATGATAGCTACTTTAATGCTACCGAAGCATTAGAATTAGGGATTATTGATAAAGTTATTTCAAGAGATGAAAGTTTGAGTGTACCTCATGGATCGGGTGGACTCAGAAATGACAATGAATCAATAGATCCAAATGTGGTTCCACCGCCATCAGAAAATCCAGTTCCAGAGTTTAAACCACCACAACCTACGTCTACAATCAAACCATTTTAAGTCTAGATAACAAAAATTTTTAAGTCTTTTTTTTTTTTTTTTTTTTTAAACAGAATCTCAAAAGTCACTATCACTGTCTCTTGAAATAGCATCTCTGTATCGTTGATATCGTGCAAACGCATCATCATCTGCGACCCCTTTGTCGTCAAATCTATACCATCCTCGATCTAAATTCACACTATCATCGGAACTATATTCGTTTTCTTCCTCAGGGTAATCGTTCTGGTAATAATCTTCCGCATTCGAATCTTCGTCATCCGAACGTACATATTCGTCAATATCATCGAATTCTTCCACGTCGTCGTGATATAGCCTAACATTGTAAGCATTCATTCGTCCACAATTAAACCCCTGGTGAGATGCTATCCATTCACAATTTTTTTTTTTAGAACTTTTTTCATTATCCAATGCACAGAAAAACAATATACGAAGCCAAGTTTAATACACCTACATGCTCCAATATCCTGGGCCGTTCCCAACTTCACTTTAAAACTCCAACAACTTTCATCAAATTACTTTGTGGCGGATAGCACCCACTCAAAACCAGATAAAACCTACAATAAACCGTATTGTTCGCCATGCCATGCGTCACCAAGAAGTTGTTCTCGATAATATACATCGTAAACGTAATCCTCAACTTCTGCCTCATCATCGCCGTTCTTGTCTATCTGGAAATGACTTACAGCCGGTATATCCTTCTCCTTCTGATTGGTCGCAGGCCCGTTCTCTAGCTGCATATATAAATCCACCATCTCTTTTAATTCGTCCTCAACTGATCTCTGGCTTGAATGCCGCCGTGAAGGTGATATGGTAGGTACTGGTGACGTCGGAGGAATAGCTTCAATTTGTCTAGCACCAAGTTTCTTAATCGCACGAGAACTAGGCACATCCACACTGGTTTCAGTCGGGGACTGATCCACTGATCGCTTATTTGAAGGTAATCTGAAATACTTGCGTGCGGATTCGAGTAATGTGGTGTTTGCTGGTATACTTGAACTGCCAACCACGGATTCTTCGAGGAGCGTTACTGCCCCAAGATGGATCGGAGCATCTTCAGTCGAAGCAAGTCGAAACACTAAAGGTTTAACAATAGCACTCAGCACATTAAGTATTTTTACAATTTACCATATGAACTTGTTTTTGTACGTTTGTTTGAAGATTGTTGTCCAAGGACTGTTGCCCAATTAGCACAACTTACTGCGGGGCTGATCCCACGAAGAAACAAACTTACTTAAAGCTTGTAATGGATCCTGATTTCGTTTCCGTTTGATTCGAACAGTATGAGGAAGCAAAATCTGCGGGGGTGACGAAGTTTGTGCTGACATAGTGATGGGATCACCGGTTATGTAAATGAACCAAAAGGTGTAATGATTCACATCAAATACATCAACAACACCTCAATTTCCTCCTCCGCTCGTCACAGCCTGTCAAATAACAACCAAAGCAGCACCCAGACTCCCTTTATAACTCGTTCCACAGATCTAACGAGGCGGACTCGTCCTGGCTGGTTTGTTGTTGCAATAGGTCGATTCGATGCCAGCCTGGCTTGTAAGTAGTAGTGCCCAGCCATCCATCGAACGGCCGGGTCAACGAAAGTTTACCCGGCCGCACTGCCGCGAGCTTTTGCACGTGACCGGGAGCCGCGCACGCAAAGCCTCCTGTAATTGACTGCTTTTGCTGTTTCGCGATACGTGTCTTCAAAGTGATCTGGACCTTGAAAGTTGCTATACCAGTGTCGTTGGATCTAATAGCAGTCGGAAGAAAGTATCAGATCATCATGAAGTTTTTATATTTCCCAGCAGTCTTGGCCGGACTTGTCGCCACAGCTGCCGCGTCAGATGTGGTCACGCTTACTAAAGACACGTTTGATTCGTTCATTGCAGATCATCCTCTCACATTAGCCGAGTTCTTTGCTCCATGGTGGTAAGTATCTAAGGCTGAGGGGGAAATTACTTTCTATTGAGTGGGTATCTGACAAAATTTTTAGTGGTCATTGCAAGGCCCTGGCGCCCGAATACGAGCTGGCAGCCACTACACTTCGTGAAAAGGGAGAGCCTATTGCCCTGGCTAAGATTGACTGCACAGCTGATTCGGAGCTTTGTAACGAGCATGGAATTGAAGGATTCCCTACACTTAAGGTTTTTCGGGCCGGTGCCGACGAGTCTTCTGCATACACTGGCCAGCGCAAGGCAGACTCGATTGTGTCGTATATGATCAAGCAATCCTTACCGGCTGTTTCGACCCTGGACAAGGATACTATTGACAATTTCAAGACTGCTGATAAGGTTGTTGTTATTGGATACTTTTCTGATGCGTCTTCGAACGCTAGTTTCACACAGGCGGCCGAGTCGCTCCGTGACATGTTCTTGTTTGGTGCTACAAGCGACCAGAGCCTTGCCGAGGCTGAGGGTGTTGTTGCACCTGCTGCTGTTCTTTACAAGGGTTTTGATGATCCAAAGACTATCTATGTTGGTGAATTCACTGCGCAATCATTGGTTGATTTTGCGAAGATGGAATCGATTCCACTTGTTGGCGAGGTTGGTCCCGCGACTTACTCGGCTTACATTGAATCAGGTTTGCCATTGGCTTATTTATTTGCTGCTACACCTGAAGAAAAGACTAAGTATGCCGAGATCTTGTTGCCGTTGGCTCGTAAGCACCGTGGTGTTCTTAACCTCGCTACCATCGACGCTGCTGTCTACGGTCAGCACGCAAACAACCTTAACTTGAAGCAGGAGTGGCCTGCTTTCGCTATTCAGGATACTATCACTAACTTCAAATATACTCATGACCAGACTAAGGAGATCACTGCCGAGTCGCTCACGGTGTTCGTCGACAAGTTTGTTGCTGGTGAGGTCAAGCCAACTATCAAGTCTCAGGTGGCTCCAGAGGTCCAGGAAGGTCCGGTTACGATTGTTACTGCCAACACTTACGACGAAATTGTCCTTGATGACGACAAGGATGTTCTGATTGAGTTCTACGCTACATGGTGCGGACATTGTAAGAACCTTGCTCCCAAGTACGACCAACTTGGATCGATCGTTTGGGGCGATGACGAACTTTCAAGCAAGATTGTGATTGCCAAGGTTGATACTCCCGAGAACGATGTTCCAGATGATGTTCGTGGATTCCCTACCATCAAGTTGTACCCTGCCGGTGACAAGGAAAACCCAGTTGACTACGCTGGTGACCGTACTGTCAAGTCACTTGCTGATTTTATCAAAGAAAATGGTAAATATGGTATTGACTTGAATGAGATTGCCGACAAAAAGGCCGAGGCTGCTCGTGTTGCTGAGGCGATTGCTACTGACGAGAGCGATGAACCCATTGTTGAGGAGCATGACGAGTTGTAAAAAAAAAAAAGAAAGAAAACGGGTTTATCTGTACATGAGAAATTAAAATGAATTTGGTTATTTTTTTTTTTTTTACTCGTTGTTAGTGGAAAATAAACATAACCCATAGATAACTTATTGTACCATTTCGAGGGAAGCGACTGGAAATATCATAGGGTAAGGGATTACTTGATCAACCCTATACAAAAAATTTGGAATTTTCCACTAACCAGATACGCCCAGTATAGATAAAAACAAAATTTAAAACATTTATCATCAATGGCTGAAACACCAGTATATCCAGCCCGGAAGGCATCAGTGATTCGAAACACTAACGAGACCAAAATTAAAGTTCAATTATCGATTGACGGTGGAGAATTACCATCATTAGAACAAGCTACCAACGAAACGAGTCACCAATCTACAAAACAGGATAAATCACAAGATGATCAACAAACTGACCATGCGACTCAGAAATCAGGTTCACAACAGATTTTAGTCAACACTGGAATTGGATTTTTAGATCATATGATTCATGCACTTGCTAAACATGCTGGATGGTCACTCAACCTTTATTGCAACGGTGACTTACATATTGACGATCATCACTCGGCTGAAGATTCTGCAATTGCGCTCGGTGTTGCTGTTAAACAGGCATTAGGTAGAATTGAAGGTGTGAAACGTTTTGGTTATGCATATGCACCTTTAGATGAAGCATTATCTCGAGCGGTAGTTGATTTATCTGGTCGTGCGTACGCGGTGATTGATGTTGGGTTAAAGCGGGAGAAAGTAGGTGCGCTTAGTTGTGAGATGATTCCTCATATATTGAAATCGTTTGCTCAGGGTGCTGGTGTTACTATTCATGTTGATTGTATTCGTGGAGAGAATGATCATCACAGAGCTGAGAGTGCATTTAAGGCACTTGCGGTTGCGTTCAGGGAAGCTACATCTAGAACTGGTCGGGTTGGAGAAGTTCCAAGCACCAAGGGAGTGTTGTGAAAAAAAAAAAAAATTCGATTTTTCTTTTAATAGATGCATTATCATAATTCACCCTCTTTGTATTTCAATTTTTATTGATTAATTAATATATACAAAATCAGGGCATTATTTGCGACCTTTCTTCTTACCAACAACCTTAAACCCAACATTCCATCCCTCAGTATTTTCCTCAGGCATAAGTGCTTTCGCATTGCTTCGAACTAATACCTGGTTCCATCCTCCAGGTACAGGTTCTTTTGAATCTGGTTTGGTAGTTGAAGTAGCAGCAACCGCAGCAGATAAATCAAATGACCCACCAATTAGTTTTCGGCGCTTGACAAACTCTTCTGCGAATCTACGACCGTCGAGCGTAGTCGAATTTGCGTAGATTGTGTCGGCAATAATCTCGATTGTCTCTGAAGAATTGATTGGAAGCGACAATAACATCGTCACCAGTTCGTTTGTATTGACTCCCGGAGTGACTGATCGTAGCGACAAACGAACCCATTTCAAAAACTCATCGGCAGATGACGATGTCTTGACAACTGCCCCATTAGGAACTGCCGGTCGAGTGGTGGTTTGAGTCTGAGTTGTTATAGCGCCAAAATATGAAGACGATACAGTCCGTTTAACCGAGGTAGATTGTGAAGTCGTAGGTTTCTTTGCACCAACCGTAACCCATCCAGCACCACCAGTAGTTACAGACGAGGCTCCTAATGATGGTCGAGATAATCCATTTGAATTCGACACCATCTCTGCATATCGACGTCCAGAAGGCGTAAGAACACTTCCACCTGAGCTCACCCCATGTTTGGCAGCTGCACGATTGCGAGCTTCTTCTTCCTCCTTTTGAATTTGAGCAAGACTTTTCTTAGGTACTGCCGATGAAGATGGAACCGTAGCCCAAGTAGCTACAACAGGTAAACCAGGTGGGATCGCTCCAGATGATTGAGATCCAACGTCCGAGTTCAAATCAACCTGTGCAGTTCGGGTACGTTCTTCTTGCACCTTCTTAGCCTTTGCCTCACGTTCTTCGATTTCTTTAACCGACAACGTCTTTGGTTTCTCTGCTGCCTTCTTGGCCCACGGAGCTGGAACCGAACTGAGTGGTGTCGGAGCTGGAGATTCAGGCTTTGATTCGACAACTTTTGGTAGTGGCTCAAGTTTACCTGACGATGGTTTTAGAGGAAGTGATTCTGTTTCTTCAACCTTGTTAAATTTAATTGAGTAAAAATCCAACTTGTACTCGCTTAACGATTCTTCAGGCAGATCCTTAATATCCAAATCTTTCATCTGGTCCTTTACATACTTAGGCTTCATTGCTAGATCCGTATTCGGTGACGCAACCGTATTAGGCCACGAAAGGTCTTCTGGTTTAAATTCCGATTCAAGATCATTTGTAACCGGCTCATCCTCAACTTGTGGTTCTGGCTCAGCTTCAGGCTCAGGTGCCTTTTTTGGAGTTATCACCGGCGCTACTTCAGGAACCGATGTAGGTTCCGGGTCTTGAACTTTATGTGGAGGCTCGATAGGCGTTGCCCGTCTAACCGGGTTGTTTTCCACAATCGGAGACTGAAACGACGATAAACCTGGGATTGAAGATGGTGGAGGTAAAGGTATCGCAATGTCGTCGATATGACCTGGCAACGGGACCAAAAATGGATCAATAGCATTGCCAACCCTGGCAACAAACTCTCGCAACTCGTAAAAACTTGTTTCTTGAACTTGTCTAATCTTACGTGACGGGTCAAGGTATCGAGTCGAGTACCATTTCTGCATCATTATACCATTAAATGGACCTTGTTCTCCGCCTGCATCATCTATGTAGATCCATTCGATCATATGTGGAGGCAAGATCATCGGTGGCACTGTCAGTCCTGGAGGAGGAGGTGGAGGAGGTGGTGGTGGTGGTAAATGACTTTGATGCGACTGAGCTGAGTCTGGATCTGTTCCAAAAATCCGAGGCATGAATGGGTCGTGCGATGGAGTCGTCATGAATGCTGACCAAGTCGATGATGGCGCAGTAACTGATGGGCTTTGTGCAAATGGAGATGTCGAGGATGGTGATAGGATCTTGTTGGCTCCATTGGTCTCAAGCGACACATTTCCAAATTGAGATGCTAGCGAATTAACAGGTAAAATATTAGATTTCATAGATGATCCAGGTATTGATAAAAATGGACTGGAAAATGGTGACGATATCGTGTTAGGCTGACTCAAAAATGAACTTTCTGCAATTGATGTAGTCGATGCCACCGGCGACGTGATCTAAAAAAAATGTCAGAAAGTTCCAAAACAAATTGTTGTTGCTGTTATGCGCACTTTTTCAGAATTGAGAAAACATTCAGGTAGCTGAGGCTTCGATACCGTAAACCGTTGATGATCAGTAGATTTGTTTCGTTTAGAAGCTACAATCGGTGCAAATACTTCAAATGGACTATCAGGTAATTGACCACCATTCTGCATGGATGAAAACACGTCAAGCAATTCCTGACGAGTATAGCGTCTTCCTAATGGATTCTGTGGGATATGTGGTATCTCCATTTCTGGACTTTCAACTATCTTATTCTCTCTGCCTTTCTCTTCATCGTCGTCCTCATCATCGTCGGCCGCCGGGATGTTATTACTCGGCGACGACATCGCCATTGCCGACCACGACGGCTTAGACTTGACCGCCGGCATCCCCAATCGTGACCCAGACGGTGCAGATCCAATCTCGGTCGATGAAGGTTTTGGCCTCATCCTACCGACCTGGGTTAGAACATCAAAACTCCGCATCACAACACTCTATGCAAAAAAAAAAAAAAAAAGACCTACCATTCAGGACCAAACGACAACGAAGTTGAGTGTGCCATTTCTTGGGTGGGTTGACAAATAATAAGCCCAAAAAAAAAAAAAAAAAAAAAAAATAGCAGCTAGAACTATATACCGCAAAAGATCAAATTAATCCAAGCGAATTCGAGTGTTGTTTGACTGTAGTTATGGGGTTTTTTTTACCTTGGTCTGGGTCGCATTCGACTTGTGTGCCCTTTTTCAATTTTCGGTCCTGGTTTGGTTTTGCGCACGCGCGCGCCCAAAAAGTCGGGTATAAATTTCGGTCTGGTGCGTAAAATTTTATTCACAAATATATTTTACTGTGTCAGATTTTGTTCCGACATTTATTGATATCCATTTTGTCTCGTGTGATTTTTTTTTAAGTGAGTAAGCGAATTGAATATTGTACTTTGTTTTCTTTATACCGGTATGTATTCTCATATTTTTTTTTCTTTCATCGACATCCGACCACAACAACAGCTGCTTATTCAATGATGATTCAAACCAATGCATAGTTCAACTGAATTATACATGTTGAAAAAAACCTTACCATCTAGTTCTTTCGCTCCTATCTGACTTTTTGTCAAGTTGCTGTTGTTGTTCAGTCATGGTGGTATTCCAACTTTGTTACCGACATTGTTTTTGCTAACGTTGACTAGATTTACCTCACGACTTTAGTTTGTCTGCTATGATATGCAAATATACAATACTGTTTAAATTATTGAATTAAATACATCATACGGCATTAAAGTACAAAATAAACTCTCATTTAGCTTTACAGATCCATGTTATATCACCCCCAAAAAAAGAAAAAAAATTTCATGCACACTTTCTTCTTCTATATTAAAATAAAACCTCTTTATCAAAATATACACATATCAAAATTGGAAAGGCTTGACCGGGGGGGGGAGATAAAGCTTGTAGCCGTGGCAAGGTTAGTTCTTTTAGGGAGGCCTTAGAAGATGTAAGGAATGAACAAGTATGGGCACTGGCGTTCATATTCCTTCCAATCATCACCATACTTAGCCTTACATCGTTGAATATCTCTGTAAGCACGGTGTGAGAGCACACAAAAGAAGAAAACCGGATAGAAGTATGGCAACGGGGAAGCAAAGCCGGTAATCAGACCCCATGACAAAGACTGGATAAAGTCGACAGTGTAGTGAATCTTACGGGCATATTTGTACCATCCGGAAGTAAGCAACGTACCACCGTTCTTGCACTTGATGTAGGTAGGGTTCTTGATAGTCTGCCATGGCAACTGAGGGAACGACTTACGTGGCACCAAAGTACCATACATTTGTTGACGGAACCGATTCTTTTGGGAGTTGGTGGTGTCAAAGATGTAGTAAGCACCAATGAGAAGGATGTACACAAACACATTGTAGTAGATACTCCATTGATACTCTGATGGTGCATGGTTGGCAAGGAAAAGAGTGCAGTGACAGTATGTAAATGGCACGCCAGCCATATTCCAGAACAACAGCATGAACCCAAACTTTTCGTAGAACATATCCCAAGTGGTAACAATAAGCTCCTCACCCTTGGAACAAGCGTTGGCGTAGAGCCAGTGAGCCAGGACCACAAATCCAACCTGGGGCGAAACGTAGCCATAGGTCTCGTATTGTTTGACAGCAGTAGCACAACTGATCATAAACAGAATAAACCACGGCAAACGCACTTCGTAGAACATCTTGAGGTCCATTATACCAATGCGCGGGTTCAGAATTGCGCCCATGAACACATCATATATAAACGAACCCGACATACGATGTTGCGTGTTAGTAGCAACAGCGTAAAAGTACAAAACAAACGGTAATATTAGACCAGAAATAATCGATACCGACATGATATGGCCAAACTCGTCGATCACGGTCGTGAGTTTGAAAATACCAGTCACATGCAGCACCGCAGCAGTGACAATGGTAGTGTAAAACGACCAAACAGCATTGCAGTAGTATGGTAATCTCTCGTTGTTGAGATGAGGCAACGGCAGACCTTTAGTCCAAATACCAGGAAGCGTGAAATAGAGTGCAGCCTCGAAAAACAAGAAACCCCAGACAATTCTCCATGCCCTCAGGTTAGGGAATGCTCCCTCGTAAAAATGACCATACAAACGCTCCAAAAACAAACCGAATGTCTCGTCGTTGGTAGGGGTAGTGAACTTACCGTCGTAGTAGGTAGCGCAAATCCACAGGTACCACATCAACAACGGGAACCCGACCATCATACACGACACACCAATCGGACCACCAAAGTCAAACTCAACATGCTTGTCTTCAGTCTTGGTCACGACATCGACAGTCTTCTCAATTTTTACCGACTTCACCTCTGGCATGTCTGTTTCAAGGTCGGTAACAGCATTGGAAGCAACTTTCTTTCTGGTAGTTCGCCGACGTGGAGTCTCAGCCGGGGTCTCGACAAAGTCAGGATTAACAACTTTCTTCGGTGTCTTGCCGGTCGATGAACGAGTAGCAACCATTTCTGCAAAAAGTTATTAACAGCAGGAAGGCAATTAAACCTATAGATTCACAAAAGCCCACTTGTCGGTGTTCGCAAGTTGTCGAATTTGAAAAAGCCGAGCGCGTCGAACCAGCCTTGCCAAGAAGCTATTCGCAAACCGGAAAAAAAAAAAAAAAATGAGGACAATGATTACCACAACTCTGCAAAATATGTGGCCGATACTAATAGTCTGAACCGCAAGCTATTGCAATTGACAATGCGCACACTAAGGTTGCTGTCGAATATCGAGTTCTGAATTTGGTCCTGTAGCATCCGTAAGGGGTTTCGCGACCGTCGTTCGTTCGTTCACAGTCTCCTCCTGGATTGGGTGAGCGAACCCGAGGAGGAGGGGGGGGGAACACCAATCCGAGCCCTACAACCCTAATGAAGTCACGTGCAGGCTCCATTTAGATGAAGTTTCCACGGAAGATCTGGAAAAACATTGGACCGTAACTTGATGGCCATAACGTATAGCAATGACAAGATTAGTATTACCGCAGTTCCCACAAAACAGTGTGCACATTTCACTCTATACAGAAGTCAAAAATGTAGCGGAGGTGCGAGAAGGTTTACTGGCCGGCAACACCAAATTCAGCCACGCATTCATCGACGTACGGGCGATTGTGTCAGTATCACATTTACTTGCTTCAATATACCGGGTATTATCAGATCAAGCATCTGGAAACTTACGAACAAGAACGGTTCATTCGGAGGTGGTTTATGCCCTTGCAGGGAGTATGAATATTGCAGATGGATTACGACGGTTTGGGATTAAACATGATTACGACGCGATGTTGGTGGTTTCGATCGACAAGGAGTTACCTGATGATGTGGTTGATGGGATCCTGATAGAGTTTTCTGATGCGAATATTGATAAATTTACAGATATAAATGTTGTGAAAAAGGTGAGCACGAACGGGCCTCCGAGGGAGTTTCGTTGATCGTTACTAATCAGTAGAACTACAAATTACCACAAACTGTGTCGTTACAAGATAAATCAGCAGTCAGCAACGTTGTATCATGTGCAATTGCTCTACGAGGATCATTATAGTATTATAGTAATCCGAATAAAATGTAAAATAGAACCGACCAAAATTAGTATGCAAAGAAAGTGTCTCATGATATTCCTACTCGTACACCCACCAAAAAAGCTATTCCCGAAAAAAACCAAAGGATCCTGAAGTCGATGAAGTCCAATGATTACCAAAAAAAAAAAAAAAAAAGAAAAAATATGAAAACTATGGACATATAGGAAAATAAAGGTCTCCAAGTGGAGAATGAAATGTGTTAGTATATAACCTTGATGTGATCTTTCCACAAAGCCTGACTGCATCCATACGTCTGAACTTTACCGCTACCGCCAGGAAGTGCATCCCCAACCACCAATTGCCAAGACACAATTCCGTCAAGTGGTCTCGCGTTCTCGTTGACATTCTTACATTGTGACAAGTCGAACGTTTCAAGATTCACACAGCCGTTTCCGATTGCATCAACGCCTGCATTTGTTACTCGAACACAACCTCTTACTGATAATGTGCGTAAATGTACTAAATGCCGAGCAACTGCTTTCAAACTACCGTCAGAAACAGCAGAGCCACAGAATGCAAGACTCAGATTCTTCAGAGTCGGACAACCCAGTGAGAGTACTTCAACCGAAACATCCGACAATGCGCAACAAAAAGATAAATCCAGCTCTTCTAAAACCTTGGCAGAGGACGCAAGTGAAACAATGGCCTTGTCAGTCAAGAACGTGCAATCAGCAAGACACAGTCGTTTGAGGCTCGTAAACGACTTCGTAGCCCAATATCCAAATCCTTTATCTGTAATAGACGTACATCGTGTCAAATCAAGCGCCTCCAATCGATTACTTGCGTGTGACATCAAGTGATGCATTGACTTGTCGGTAATATGCTTACAATAGTTCAATGATATCCGTTTTAAATTGGGGCATCCGACAATGGTACCTGATGGTGGTGCTCCTGGAACTGGATTTGAAGTCTCGGGTACAACCCATCCAACTACTCTTGCCAACGTAGCGTCACCAACTTTGCGACAATTTGAAAGATCGAGCTCTTCTAGTTTCCGCGCAATAGGTGCAACAGTGAGTTCCATCACAGCCATTCCAGTGACTTCCCACACAGATCGCATTTTGAACACGGATATGTCTTTACCAATTGTAGTGACTAATGTTGTAAACCCTACATCTGATAAATGAAAGCAGTTTGATATGTCAACAATATTTGGTCGAGAACCTACAAATGCAGCAATCTGACTAATTGTTGTGTCGTAGATAGATGTGTTGTAAACAGTAAGATCAAGCGTATTGACAAGTATCGGACTCTGTTTAAGTAAATTCTTCCATCGCTTGCACACTTGTTGTGCACGCATAAGTTCTGGTAAAGTCAAGTTATAAAAAACTTGCACCAACACGTTATCTGGGAATAATAATCGATCATCTTCTGATGTCCGCCGAGCACGTTTTGAATGTATACTTCGATCATTTGATAAACTGACCTGTCTTCGTGTGTTTTGTTTGTGTGCTTTATTTGATGATGGAGAAGGCGATCGAGAAGATGCAGCGGAAGATGAAGTGGATCCAGATGACGAAGGAGAAGATGATTGTGACGAATGACCTAAATGCAATCGATCCAAACTTTCTGTTGACAAAAGTGGTGCTCCAGATACTATTGGCACTGACATAACAAGCGGATTCTCTTCAACCGGATCCAATCGATCTGTGGATTGTGCATATGGATCCGGGTCCAACGGTTTTTCGAGCTCATCTTTTTGCGTTTGCTGTTGTTCATGTGCAATCTCGGCAAACGATGGTGGCTTGTCATGTATTGTAGCTGCAAGTCGCTCGCGAGCAGTCTGTTCGATACATGCCAGTATTTCGGGGTAGTGCTGCAAGACAGAATTGAGCGAGTCACTGGTAAGAATAAGGCAGTCGACCGAACCCACTGATCTAACACTAGCAGTACGTACAGGTGCAAGCGATAAAAAAGCAACTTCTCCAAAATGAGCACCTTTAGTAAGACGTGCTCGAACTTGTTGAGTATCTTGATCGACAATTTCGACCGTACCAGACGTGATGAAAAAGATCTCTTTGCCGGGATTATTCTGCTTGATGATGTATTCGAACGGATTATATCGTTTTGGTTCAACTGATAGCGCTAATGAATGTAGCAAATCAGCAGGTAATGATGTGAATAGCGGCAGATCTTTGAGCAAGTCACGTATTACTACACCAGATGATGGCGGTTCCAGCAGCGCTGAACCGGTTGCAGTAGTAGCAACAGGTGACCCATTTGATACTGACGACGTTAATGACGAGCTAGAAGAAGAAAAAGAAGGATCAGATTCTTGTGTTATAGCAGCTATCTTCTGCTTTTGTAGTAGATTAAGTCGCTCTTGTGCTTCTTCTCTGATTGCGCGTTCAATAACTGGGTAATGTGGTAAAACCTCATGAAGTGCCTCGACAGTAAGCACAACAACCATACATTTCGTTCGAGCCAAAATCGAAGCAGTTCGAGGAACGTTGAACAAAATGCCAATTTCACCAAAGAAAGCACCGGCTGATAACTCTGCGTAGACCGATTCGCCATCTCGCGACGTGACACCGACCGCACCACGAACGATCCAATACATAGCCTTGGCATCTTCGCCTTCAGTTAGCTAAATCGGTTAGCATTTATAATTAAAACAATAAAAACCAAATATTTCTAAAAAAGACAAAAAAAAAAAAAATAAAAAAGAAAACACCCTGGCTTAATAACCTGGGGGGAGATGTCAAATATATATATATATATATATATATATATATGGAAAACGCACAATATACTCTTGTGGTGAATAGAACTGCGGCCGCAATTTCTTGGAAATGGCAGTCAAGAACCCATCAGGCGCAGATGCAAACAGTGGAAATGATCGTAGCCTGTCCCAAATAGCAAGTGGCATCCCATTCTGATCGTTTGTTGCTAATGGTGACGGCCTGGCAGGCGCATGCGACATAAACAAAGTCTGAGATTGGTGATCAGTTGACTCGCCTGAAGATCCACTACTGCTGCCTGACAGCGAGCTATTTGAACTGTTAGACGGCCCTGATCCAGACGCAGGTAGACGACCTGGATATGGCACCGCCATGGCCGACTGTTGATGGTGATGAGCCTTGGAGCGAGAGCGCGACGACGCGCGACGCATTGTGAGAAGCAGAGGACTAAATCAACTCGATTGAAAAGAAAGTACCAGAAAAAAAAAAAAAAAAAAAAGAAAAAAAAAACTTATTACACAGATCACGACGAGCAGTCGCAATGCAAGAGGCCGAAAGTTGATAAGATGGAGGGGTTAGTGGAGGAAGACCAGAGATGGTGTTAAAATGACGAAGACACACAGATTCACCTCCCCGTCGGGGGGCGGCAGAGGCTTAAGCGAGGCCAAGGGCGATGACGGTGGGGTGGGTTGGGTTGGGTTTGGTGGGAAGAGGGTGAGGGAGGAATAAATTGGCTGCTTGAACCAGGCAAAATCAAAACGCCCTTCCAGACCTGAATTATCCACACTGTGGGATTTTACAAGCGCATCAAGAATATTATACTGTATGCTTGTACGGCACGGCGGATTCTTATGGCGCTTCAATGAGGTGCCGAGAAGCGGTGACCGACAAAATGTTCTCGAGAGTAAGATATCCGTGAAGGCCTTAGAAAACACAATGTCAGAGCAAGCTGGGTGGGACAGGTGTCTATAGATAGACACCTTTACTCAACAGTCTTGACTGGTTTCACCAGTATGTACTGTTGTCGAAGTATGTGACTGCGTAATACTGCGACTGGAGTCGACGACAGGCTGGCTAACTATTTATATAAGTTGTTTATTGTACATTTGTAGCTCGCGACTAGTATAATATCGCTCTGGCTTGATTTACATCCGATTACAAAAAGCCTAAAGGGAAGCCGGCCCGAGGTGTATGTACATATAACAAACATAACATAACTAATAATAATACCACTTACCACTCTTTTGGTTCGCCCGTCCGAACGGCAACACCCGCTGTGGGTGTGCGCCTCTTTTGCTGCTGCCCCCCGGGTCTCTCTCTTCCCCCTGCGTATGTATCACAGCTTAAGAAGGATATGTTAGCAATAAAACTAACATAACTATAACATATGTAAACCTCACAAGATCAGATGATAAAACAACGGACTTGGGGTCGGATTGAGTTAAAAAGCTACATCCGTAAATGATACCGAGCCTATGTGACACAATGTGTTTAAGTTATTGTATGGAAGGACCCTAGGGGGGGGGGGTGCTTATGTTACACAACTATTGTTAGTTAAATTAACTAGTTAACCTGTATGTAATATATATTATGTACATACGCCCGGCAGGAGGAGTAGCTGCTGTCGTTCTGCCATGAGGTCGTCACGAACATTAACATAACATAAGAAGCCTGAATGTTTTTTTTTTTTGGAGTGAATTTAAAAGCAGCCAGTCAGTTCCTTTTTGTGTGAGGAGCCGATGCTTTTATATATTATATTTATCGATCGATCCATCATCACAACCCCAACCCTAAGCAAAACTCGCTCACTCATTCACTCAACCCAGCAATTACCCGCCCAATTCCTTACGTTTTCCTTGTTCCGATCACCACTAACTAAAAAAAAAAAAAAAAGAGAAGGCTCGCGAAGATCTCTGCTGCAGGTTTACGTACATACATACTACATATGTATCTAGCTCGCTAGTCAGTTGCTGCATATGGCGAGGAGGAGAACCGACGGCCAATTGATACATACATAATACATAAACCATATCATCATCATCAAATCGTCTTGTCGTTCGTTCTCGCGTCGTCTCGTTGCTCAGGCCCGGACTTCCTGTGTGACTGACGCCTTTCACTCGACGGGAGGCCCGGTTCCGTCTTTTAAGTGGTAATCATACTCTGTTTGTATTTATTACAAGAAACAATCAATAAGTTACCATCAAACTAAAAAAAAAAAAAAAAAAAAAACCCATTTTCCGTAGCTACTGCTGCAATATGTAAAACTACGTTTACTGTGTAACTACATTGTTGCATTTGTTCTCGTCGGTGCTGGAGGGATATCATTGCCCAGAGCGGTGCTCTCCTCTTGTCGTCGTCGTCGTCGTCGTCGTGGGGTTGTCCCACGAAAAGTTCAAAGTTAATACATACCCGTTCGAATCCCGATTTAAGTTTCTCGCTTGCTTTGTTCTGTTCTGTTCCTTTCTGTTCCTTTCTTTTTTTTTTTTTTTTCCTTTTTTTTTTTTTTTCGCTTTCATATAATAGTTATAGTTTGAATATTATTATTATTAATTATTATTTCCCACGCCACGCACCCGGCCCATCGCCTCTTTCTTTTTTTTTTTTTTTTTTTTCTGGCCTGGCCCGCGATCTGTGTCACACAACCCGAGCCTATCTTCCCATCTAAACATTAGCATACATACAAGCCGTGTTATTGTTTCTTGTTTTTTTATATTTGATCATAGATACATTGGTTTGGAGGTGCCGTCAGTGCTGTTGTCGCTTGCTATTAGTCTAATCCTTGTCGTCCTCCTCGTCTTCATTTTCTTTTCAACCACACAGCCTTCTTCGGATCTCTGGGGAGCCCGACCGACCGACCGACCGACGTACGGCTCGGTTGATTCTGGCAAATCTCGGTCTGTGTCCACTTCGTCCACCAACAACCCTCGGGATTGACTGTACTCGTTGTAGGCAAAAGTTTCTTGATTGGTAAGAACCGAGGCCCAATTGGTTTAAACTCAGATCAACGTCAGATGTTATCTTGCCGCTTCAACCTGCGATGATGTCCAACGCCGGGCCGAACATGAAGACTGAACACCAAGGTGGTCACCAACTCGAATTACACCAACAACTTCACACTCAAGATCAACATCATATTCAGGACTCGCCTAATGGTAGTATTCCAGAATCAATCGCTGGTAATTTAACGTCTTCTCCTATTTCACATGTTACTGGTGTAAAGCGTAAAATTGCAAGAACTGGCCAGGTAAGTCTCACAAGATCCACCACACTCAAAAAGGTTTTTTTTTTTTTTTTTTCTTTCATTGGTTCTAACTGATCTTAGGCTTGTGATAGATGTAAAGTATGTATCAGATTAACTCATTATCTGCTTGTGATTGAGGAGCGAACGCCATTAATACTGTTTAGGTCCGCAAAATAAAATGCAACGCGACCACTGGCGCATGTACACCATGTCTACGAGCTAAAGTACCATGTACAAACACAGATTTGAATTCACGAAGAGCAGTTCCTCGAGGATACATTGAATCACTCGAAGACGAAATTCAGAATCAGAAGCTGCGTCAACAGAAACTCGAAGCGCTACTTGCTGCCGCGGTTCCCGGTATCGACTTGAACAATTTACCCCGTCCTGAGAATTTGCCAGTTGCAAGAGGTGGTTCGGTTAAACCAGATTTAGAATCATTGATTTTGCCATCTATTGATACACTTACATCGATAACTTTACCCCCACTTCCTGACTCTGATCGGAAATTTAACGATACTCGATTACCAGTTTATGTAGGCGAGCGAACTAATTCTCCTGGCGGCCGGATAGGTACTTGGGACGAGGCAACATTATCAAGTAAGTTTATCTATTAATGTCTTTTTTTCTTTTTTTGTTGACATTTTTTTTTAGTTTTTGGTATTCGATTAAACCTACGCGACTTGGCTCCTGGAGCAATTGGCGATACCAATTTCTTTGAAGTGTTTTCGAGCCCTAAACCACCTCGAATGGAATTACCAACTTACGAAGAGGCAAAGCTATATGTGGATTCATATATTGCAGTTATTCATCCAGTCATTCCAGTCATTTCAAAGACGTGGATATTGCAAGAAGTTGAGAAATTGTACACCGACGATACGTACCAGCCGACACCGCAGACTGTGGTTATCATAAATATGGTGTTTGCACTTATCACATCTTCAATCGATCTATACCAACGCAAAATGGACAAAAACAGAGAAAAATATACGCCATTGTCAGAAACTTTTTATTGGAGAATAATGCCGTATTATCATGATCTGACTCGCAAACCGGATTTAAGTTCAATTCAGGCTATGGTTTTGATACTTGTATTCCTCAGACCGTCACCACGGCCACAAGCATCATGGGCGTTTGGTAGAATGGCAATGTCATTTGCAATTCAACTTGGCTTACATCGGAATAATTTACAGTCACTTGGGTCGGTTCCGGTAATACCTGAGCGAGAAGCGCAGTTACGGAAACGAGTGTTTTGGTGTTTATTGTCACTTGAATCTGCTATTTCAAATAGATTGGGTCGTCCTTTGGCGCTCAATAATCGAAATTTTGATACAGATTTACCGATCCCGGTTGATGACGAGTATCTTGATGGTACTACTGATTATACCAAGATTGAGAATCGATGCTCATTTACTCCGGGATTGGCGTTGTTTGGTTTAACCAAAATTTCGTCAGATGTGTATTCTACATTTTACGCAGTCAAGAAGCCAAGTGCGCAAGAATACGAAAGGTTGGTTTTAGAATTTGAGGGCGAGTTGGAGAAATGGAAGTCGCAACTACCTGCATCGTTAACGTGGAAGCCATCAGATAGTACAGGTGACTTGCGAGATAAAAGATATGCCGGGATTATGTGGTTGACTGTGAACGAGCTGCATTTGTTTATTCGACATCCGTCTGGTTCGACCACAAATAATGCAAATTTCAATCAAGAATCACGTAACTTGTCACTCAAGATTGCACGAGAACTGTTACATACTATGAACAGTTTGATGAAAATAAACCATGTTGAATCTACTTGGTACAACGTCTCGGTATTGCTGACGTCGCTGTTTACAATTCTTTATGGCGCGTGGACACAAAAGTATATTTCCGCAGAAGAGATCAAACTTGTGAGAGAGGATGTTACAATCACATTAAGTGTGATTGATGAGATTGCAATTTCGCTCGGTACTGATGTGGCTAATAACAAAATGCGTGAAGTTGTCAGTACATTATCAGATGAAACTCTTAAAAAACTTGAAGAAAAAGCACGTAATCAAAAATCTGGAGCAAGACCTCTTTCAACTCGACCTCCTTCTCGACCTAGTTTAACGCCGCAACTTCATACACAACATCATCAACAACCTCTGCCACAAGCACGACGAATGCCAGGCTATTTGGGCGATCAGTACAGAATCGACCAATCATTGGCGCAGCCAGGATCATCATCTGTGCCGATGATGATGCCGACAGTAACTACAGGACCAAGTCAACCTACAGTCCAAATGGGTTCGCCGTTTCAATCACAACAGCCAGCATCACAAGTATATCAGCAACAGATGCAACCACAAACTACTGCACCGCCGCCTTATGGTCCCGGATTGGGCGTAACCCCACCTGGTATGAATTCTTATGTTCCGCAAATTTATACTGGATCAGATAGTTCACAAGGTAATTCATATATGTGGCAAGTAACCGCAGCAGCAGCTGCGACCGCCAATAATGGAAATATGTCGTCACCAGCGACGCCTTGGGTCGACGGATCACTTTCATGGCAAGATTACGTATTCACTGAGATGCAAACACTTGAAAGAATAGCATATACCCAGCAAAAAGTAAAAGTGGATGTTGCAACTGGTGGACCGCTGCCTCCGCCGATAATGGGACAGCCTCCGATGAGTAGTAGTCGACCGCGACAATCACCACCACATCATCGGACCGACGTACCTCAGCAACTCGGCCAAACTATGAATGGCGACGTATCATCATCTAATCTTTATGGATCAACAGAAAATGCTAGCAATAATCAATATTACTAGATGCTCGCTAGCTAAAGAAAGGGGGCGGGTTTGTATTTTTTTGGTGTACGATATGTGTGGTTCTCTGGGTGTTTCGAAAAAGAGGTTGTAGTAATAATACGTACTTTCTTTTTTTTTTTATTTGCCTTTGTTTTAATTTGTAAATATTTGGAAGCTAATCAATACAATCTGTACTATAGAGAAGACCCATGATTTATGAAATTTATCTGTTCGAGTTGTTCCCATTTTTAATTACGGACATTCCCGAATCTAAAATTCACGACCGCGTTAAAATCTGAGGCCGGGTCAATCTGGGGGGGTTGGTTGGGTCAGAACCCGGTAGTCACGGCCACAGTAAGCAGATTCGGTTTAAATGTTTAGATTCGAACGTTTTGAAAATATTTGCAATTATTAACTGTGAAAGTGTAATTTGGCGACTAGAAATTGTTCTTGTCGGATATTTTTTTTGGGCCGGTTTAAGATGATTGTGAGTTCAATTGACAATTCTGATCGGCTACATTATCAATTGATTTATGTGTGAACTAACATACCAAGGCACTAAGTTTTCACTTTCAATATTAAACAAACTTAAATGTGCGTGTATAGCTAATCATGGATGAACTTTTGAAACTTGCAGATGTTAGATGAATAAAGACTGATGAGAAGTTATACCAGTTACTTGGCGTTCCCTGACTTTCGGGATATACCTCGCAATAAAGAAGTCCTCGGTCATTGACCAAAAGAGTACATTGGGATCTTGATTTTATAGGTTTGGTTTTGCTTTGCTTTGCTTTAATCAAAGTACATCCAAATAAATAGGATACCGCTGCACATCTGCAAAGCCTGGAAGTGAAGTAGCACCATAAGAATCAGACCATTTTATCCCCACCTCTCACCCAGTCCAGTCGAGTATTACAATGAACTTTTTACTAACTGCAGATAAAGTAAGCAAGTCGGTAAACGACAGCTTAACTCCTTGGATCATGCTGATCAAAGAACGAGTCATCATGGTATTGGGAATTATTTTTGCTTTAACAGCTAGTATTGCTACTTTCTCTGTATACGTTCGAGATCAATAACTGTCCCGGCTAGACTCAGAAGAAACACTCGAATAGAGGTCTGTATATTTGACGAGTGTCTACCAGAAAGTTAAATCTGAAAATTGGTGGGTAATCCTGCTGGCTCTTTGACTTTTTTCCAGTTCGATACTGGCTGATGCTTATGCTGTTCTCTTTTATTTAGCTTTGTGCACTCAACAAGTCAATTTTTTGGTTTTTATCTGTTGAGTATTGTTAAACCTCCGCTGTATACCACACGAAAGTAGTACTTGGCCCAAGCTCCTACGAGAATTCCTCAATAATCAAGTGGTACGGCGCAATGTGGAAGTAAAGAGTATAACATGAATTGAAAATATTGACTTAGGGGCGGGGGCGGAAGGAATATTCAGAATCTGGAACGACGGTTCCAGAGCCCACGTTGAGACTAGCCAATTTGAAAAAGTTTATGGACGCGGTTTGGACCTAGCCAACGGAGAATTACTAGCCTGGATTAGTATTTTGTCGAGTATGTGATTCCATCGTCCAATTTGCGCTTTGTTTTTAGGCGATCTTGTTAAGCACCTTGTTGTGACATTATGGCTCGATGGACGCAGTTCGGTTCCGGCGGTTTCTAAACATTTCCAGATCGAGGCCAAGAAGAAGGGGGTTGCTTAGACTTATTAACGAGTTGAAGTCTATAAATTTGTATGTGCCGGTATTTAGTATATCTATAGCGCAGTGGTTCTACTGGTATAAAAATCACAACCTATAACTCGCTCACAACTACGAATCGACAGCTCTAAAAAATGCAATCTCTAACATTTTGTGTTTGATCACATTAATGCTGATCAACCATCACGAAGCTCACAGAATCCGGTTTGGCTCTTGTCGCTAACTATGTACTAAAACTGCCGTATCCTTTATTTAGCTGCCTGATCAAGTGATCGTCTGTTATTTCTTGATATAAAATTACGCTTTCAGTGGTGAGTTAAAAATTTATCCCAAGTTGGTTTGAAGTTACTCTGATATGGAATTGCCCAAGGCGCTTTTTCAAAAGACTCGTCGTTATCTCCAGAAATCAAGGTCATTGATTCTGTCATAACCCCACTAAAGTTGAAAAAAGCTTGATTATTTTGCCAATAGCAACAATTCAACTTGATTGTACTATCCAGTAACCGGACAACAACCGTTAGGCTGAAAGTGGTGGGTAATATCATGTGGTTATTGTTGGGTATCACTGCGAACATAAACGGTGAGCCACATGGGGATAAGCAAATACATTATGCAGCAATTTAGCAACCAATATATACAATTCAAACCCGGTTTACAGGGTCACAGATAAATCAAAACGCCGCGCTGAAAATAAGACAACCTGAGAATATACCAAACAGAGCTTATTTGGTAGTAGTAGTAGTAGTACTCTTCGTTGTCAATTCTTTAAGTTCCCGCTCTTTCCGTAATTGATCTAATGTATCCACAGGAACAGGTGGCATCGGCACATCACTAAAATCGTCGGCACCAGTTGCGGTTGCTGCGAATGTATCTAACCAATGTTAACAAGATCACTTGAGAATGGACAATTCAAATGTAACTTACAAACACTACCAACAAATGTCAAAATGATAGCACCAGTAATCAAATTCCGACGACGATACTGTTGTCGGGCACGTAACAGACCAACCGACATGCGGTAATACCGGTCTTGGTACTTATTGTCACCGAGACTAATTGTTGTCGCAAGTTAGCTAAATTCGAAACCGACACACAAATTATTGTCAAATATTACTTACCGAAGCTGACTCACCATTGTGAAAAATTTGACTTGTGAATAAGCTATATTCGCATTAAATGCTTAGTATTCTCTCATGCTCGTGCCACCGTTCGTCGGGGCGGACAAATTGTGATTTGATTTTGAAGTTTGCTCGCTGTTTGAAAACCCTTGAACCCTGATTTGTGATGATGTATCAGGCAGACATTTTATTCAGCTGCAAATTACAGCAAATATTTACAAAAAAAAAAAAAAAAAAGATCGAACGTTATGGTCCAACTTGAACGCAATGTTTTTCATTGTGTAAAGATCCATTCTATATACTCTTATCGTACAATACCCAACTTTCACTAATATACATATCCTAATCATTATAAAAATGATCTACCATTCAGTCATCGACCATTTCAATCGTCATCACGTCTATCAAGTTTTTATCAATCGCAATAGCTGCTTTCTGACATTTCTTCATCGTTCCTGCGACATGGATAACCGACGGAACCACCTTGACTGTGCCGACCTCGTTCAAAAAAGTAATAGCTGCCCATAAAGTTCGGAACTCATCTCTTGATACCCGTATTATCCCTGTCGATGTGGCTTGAGAAAAATATTGCACTGCAGTCGGTTAGTATCCATCAATAATCAACGTTGGGCCTAGAATCAAATACGTTTTATACTAGCGCGGACCATGCCGGCACCCATATCGCCAAAATTTCGATTTAACGAATCTCGTATTGCCATATTCACCGCATTTTTGGTTACACCATCAGGTGCTGGTCGCTCTAATAATGCTTTACGAGTTCGTCTCGAAAGATTTCCATTAATTCCACCTGGAAGATACATCCCATCTGATATTAACGGTCGTCCGTGTAGTCTTTGATTCCGTACCACGATGGCCTCGTTGTCCTCCGCAGTAGGATAATGTAATTTAAATAACAGATATCTGGATTTGAACCTCACCATTGTGATAACTGCCAGTCGCAAATTTCAAGAAATCATAAAGCGTTATTAAGCTTCTTAAATCAAGAAAACGGATACATATACGCAGTTCGAGACCCTAAACCGGCTAACGTCGTGCTGTCGCGTCGCAACGTAATTGAAATAAAGTACACAAACCAAAGCAACACGATTCAGGTACCTCTGTTATTAAAGGCTGCAAAAGGTTTTGGGATTGGTATAATTTCAAAATATACTTCGATTTTTTGCTGCTAACTTTCTCAGACGTTCGCAGGCCACAGTTAGAGTCATTTGTGGCTTTTAAAAATCTGATACGGCAGCTGCTTTTGTGTTTGTTATGGACTTGTTGGAACGAAATCGGAGCTAGAAGATCTACAAAGTGTTTATTTTTAGATCATTTAGTAATTTATTATGGCGGAAAGCTTACCTGCGTACGTATAGGTGTCAAATCGACTAGACTCATGCTAACAAGTTTCATAGACCGCTCGTGGCGGTAACCGGTATGTTCTCGTTTGCAGCAGCAGTTATATCTACAGTATCAATATGCATGCATGCCAAGAACTACCGGAAACCGTTATTACAACGATTTGTGATTCGGATCCAGCTTCTGATCCCGCTTTATGCAATGTCGTCATGGGTTTCACTCGTGTCCCATACATTTTCAATGTTTTTGGATCCGATACGTGATGTATACGAAGCATTTGTTATTTATCAGTTTTTATGGTTACTCACGAATTATCTTGGTGGTGAACGAAGTGCGATTGTGACGATGCATGGCAAGCCCCCAAAGCAGCATCTCCCCCCGTTTAAAAATATTCTACCGAGAGTCGACATTTCAGATCCACATACGTTTTTGGCGATAAAACGTGGAGTACTGCAGTATGCTTGGTTGAAACCTGTTTTGGCTGTTGTTGTGTTCTTGATGAAGGCAGTAGGTATCTACCAGGAAGGCTACATCTCATGGTCATCAGGTTATTTTTGGATGGGGATTATTTATAATGTGTCTGTATCTACCTCGTTATACAGTCTTGCTTTGTTTTGGTACTGTTTAGAAGAGCCATTACGACCGTTCCGGCCGGTGCCGAAGTTCTTGTGTATCAAGCTCATTTTGTTTGCATCATTCTGGCAAGGTATCCTTCTTTCGTTCATGGTTTTACTAGGTATTATTGGTGACGTCGGGTACTATACACCAAATAATGTTGCGCATGTGGTTCACAACTCTTTGATGTGCATTGAGCTTATGTTTTTTGCAATTGGACACTGGCATGCGTTTTCGTGGAAAGATTACGTTGATAACAGCATCGGATCAGCCAGATTGCCAGTGTTCTATGCATTCAGAGACGCGTTTGGAATGTTGGATGTGATTGAAGATATGAAAGATACATTGCACGGAGAACGGTATCAGTACAGATTGTTTGATTCTGCTGGGACCATTGAACATCCGGATAGTGCTGCCAGATTGGCCAAACTTAGAGAAGGTTTACGATATCAGCGCGGTGGAGAAGCAAAATATTGGCTACCACCTCCTAATACGCGGAGACATGGTAACATTGGAAAAACTTTAATTGAAGGTGGCCCATCTTCATCTAGGTTACCAAGTGGCTCTAGCAGCACCTCATCACCTGGGCCATCAATTGTTCGAGCTGTGGCTGAGACTAGTGCTGATGGTCCTACACTGATCATTGACCATGACGACAAAATGGATGCCGAATGGGAGATTGATGAAGATACAGAAAACTTATTTAAAAGGGCAAAAGCTATGGAATTTGGTGATTATAATTATCCAGTTCTTACGGTAAATGAGTCGTTGACATATATGCCACTGAGCAAAAAATTCCCAGACCTGTCAGAGTTTAATAGCAATCCGGAATTTTCCTGGCTACGACGAGATGAAATTGGACCGGTTAATAATGCTGGCTCATCCAGAGCTGCTGCAATTCAGCAAATGACTCGTGCAGACGAACCGCCACGGAGCCAAAGTGTGCCGAATTTAATTGACTTTGATAATTCATAGACAAATAATCGCGATTTAATATTTCTTTTTAAGTGGGAAGAGGCGTTGAACGTGGATTTTTAGAGTATTGTTTTTTTTCTTTTGCTTTTTTTTTTCTAGATTTGAGTTATTTCTGTAGGTTCACGTATGTGTTTTGTTCGGGTAGGAAGGATTTAATATGCATCATTGCGTTGTGTTTTTCTGGTTGGGCTTAGTGTCTTGCCGAATTTTTATGAATGATTATGAATAGATTTTAATCAATGAAGTGGGTTAAACTAATAATCTGGACTCTTTGTGATGAACTTTACAGGGTTATGTAGTCGAGTCAGTTGCAGCATCGCGCGTTTGTCTAGAAAACAATCAGTCGTGACTGAAATTCGGATTGATTGATTCGCGTTTTTTCAACAGAATCGATCATATCAAGACAAGTGTTAAAACAGCAGCGCCAACGAAGCCTGTACACAAATTAAAATCCGTGAATTAATTGGCAGAATATAATTAATTCATTTGTTGGAGGATTTTGATTTGCGAAATTCTCGTCTACCCAGATACTGAACACGGTGGTCATCTCTATTTGATTGCATTCGCAATTGAATGTCGTCCGCACATACTCGTCGATTTGCAGGAGTGGCAACCTTCTGATTTCTGACCGATTGGCTGATCAGTTTGTGAGGCGATTACCTGATTAAGTGCTGGCTCAGAAGCGCAGGCACCGTAACAAATCGCTCTAGGCAACCATGTCATCGGATCATTACAAGAAGCGTTACCAAGGGCCAGGCCGTCACTACGGTAGCGGTGGCACCGAGCGATTCAACAGTGGTAGTAATAGGAATTCTTACAGCGGAAGGAGTAGGTATCAAGGCTCTTCGTCGTCTGGTCAACATCGCAGAGACTCAAGCGATGGAAGTACTGGAGTAGGTGGAGGACGCGATGACGGGCCAGGATATAGTCGGTATGGTCGGCACTCTCAGACTCAACATTCACCTCAATTTTCTCACTTGCATGGTAATGCACCAGGTCGACGTAATTATGCAGATTACGACAGTTATAGCGGGTCGCGAAAAGGTCGTGCGAGTAGTAACGGATCACATAACAGCAACGATCACCACTACAATAGCTACGACGATGGCGGGAGTCGCCAAGGTGGATACCCAGAGAGCGCAGATAGCAGACCGCAAAATGAGGAAGAGTGGTCGTCAGCACAGTTAGTTGAACCAGACAGAACCAAGGCTATTAGGTATAGTCCACCAAGAGTAAATCCAGGGAGAAGGCCGTCGTATGACAACATGGGTGGTAGCAGCAGCAATAACATTGTTGTAAGCAAGTTTCACATTATGGGAGCTGCCCAGAATTACTCACGTCCACAGCCTTATCCAACACCGGAACGTAAGCGAACCTGCAAACTAGAGCAATTTTTTTTTTCAAGTTACTAACTTGGTGTTTAGCAACAGCAGATGTGTATCCTGAACCACCGTCATACTCAGATGATAGGCCTGGTGACCATAGAAATGGAGGCTTACGGGTAGAAGACCGAAAATCGGATGAATTGCCACCACAAGTACCGACTCAACCACGAGCTCAACGCGAGAGTTCGCGAGCAAATGGCGGACAAGCATATGTACCGCCGAAACCTCAGGTCTTTGGCCGGGATCGTCAATATTCAGATCGGGGCCCTGACTCAGCTTACCATGACAACAATACTGCAGACTATCAAGATCGCGATGGTACAACAACTGGTGATTATGGATCAGCCACCAAGCGACGACGGACAAGGTTTGACGTGAGACCAACAGAGCCGGTGCCAGTATATCCGGAGCCAACATATGGCGATAACTTGTTGTCTTCAGATACAGGCACTCCTCAGCACATGCCACGAGCATGGTCTAAAGATGTTGCTCCTAACGACAATAATAATGATACTCCATCTCGAAAGTCATCATTCAAGAAAACATTTTTCAAAATTCCTAGCGTGAAGGAGAGTAGTAATGGTAACTATAATGGCAACGCTAGACCTTTCGGACGGAATGATGACGCTCGATCTCGTTCACGATTTAATGATTCGTTGGATGATCGTGGGGTTGACCAAAGACAAATTTACAAACGAGAATTACCGACACGTCCGACCGCTCCACCGATTCCATTAACACCGTATCAACAAGCGAAAAAACGTGCGGCAGAACGCAGTGGTCCGATTTATGCACGCAAATCTCAAGTCGGTGAAGGAACTTATGGCAAAGTTTACAAGGCGGTCAATACGGTCACTTTAGAAACCGTTGCTCTCAAACGTATTCGCATGGAAACAGAACGGGATGGATTTCCAATCACAGCTTTGCGTGAGATAAAATTACTGCAGTCTGCAAGACACGAGAATGTGGTATCATTGCTGGAAATGATGGTAGAAAAGTCTTCTGTATATATGGTGTTTGACTACATGGATCATGATTTGAGTGGAATTCTGACCCATCCGAATATTGTGATTGAACCAGCTCACTCTAAACACTTGTTCATGCAACTTCTCGAAGGGTTGAGTTATCTTCACAAGCGAGGAATTTTGCATCGTGATATCAAAGGCTCTAACATCTTGCTCAATAATGACGGACAACTCAAAATTGCAGATTTTGGTTTAGCTCGATTGTATAACAAGCACAAGACAGGTATTGATTATACCAACCGTGTGATCACGTTATGGTATCGACCACCTGAACTTTTACTTGGTGCCACAATGTATGGACCAGCGGTCGATAATTGGGGTGCAGGGTGTTTGATGGTAGAATTGTATACTCGCAAGGCTATTTTTCAAGGACAAGATGAACTGCAACAGCTCGAGGCAATCTATAATGTTATGGGCACACCTAACAATGAAACGTGGCCAGATGTCCACAAATTGCCGTGGTATGCGCTAGTTAAGCCGTCAGAGGACAAAGAGAGCAAGTTCAAGGAGACTTTTGAAAAGTAAGTCAGAAAATTTTAACAAATATTGAGGAGCTCTAACAAGTTTAGTGTACTACCCCCGATGGGTTTAGAGTTGGCGGCTCGATTATTATCTTTGGATCCTGCGAAACGACCGACGGCTGCTGAAGCACTCACCGATCCATATTTCACCACAGAGGAACCGAAACCAGTGAAGCCGACAGGTCTCGGAGACTACGGCGAGTGGCACGAGTATGATTCTAAGCAACGTCGTAAGGCTATTAAACAGCAAGAACGACAACAGGCGGCGGCAGCAGCGGCGGCTAATGCGGCGGCTAATGTACCACCAACTACGACTCCCTCTGTACCAGCCGAACAAATAAAAAAAAAACAATCAAAGGCCACTTGAACGGGTTTGTTTGAATATACTGAGGATTGTATATATACATGGCATAAGATTATATTGTTTTGATATCATCAAAAAGTATGTAGGGGTTTTTTTTTAGTGCCCTTGCTCAGCAATTCGTAGACATTCTTCCTCCAATCCCGGCACATGGGTGTAGTTGATATTCATACTGGCAAGTTTCTGCTTGCCGACATTGTTCTTTACAAACGTGTCAGGCTCAACCACTCCGACTTTGACTGTTCCCAGAAACCCAGATTCAAGAATTCGATCTGTGCATGGCAAATTGCCACTCAATCGTTCACTGCAGGGTTCCATGGTTGTATAGATCACAGCTGACTTTGGCTTTAGCGAGGCGCTTATTGGCAGCCTTGCAAGCTTCTCCAGCGCACACTGCTCTGCATGAGTGTTTCCTGGCAGTTCTCTTGAGTATCCGGTCGCCAGTATCTGATCTGCAGTGAAGCATATAAGTAATTGGGTCTTATTATCGGTTGGTGTGGAGATAACTTGCCTTCGTCGCGACCGTCGCCCTTAGGCAGAACAATCACTGCTCCGACGCAAAACGCCGTCGGCGTAGGCACACACTTTGCGGCCTCTTGGAGTGCCAGCGTCATATACTGCACATCATGCATTGTAATGCGTGCTCAGATCAATTGAAGCTTGGTATGTTGGATCCTTGTCGTGAACCTCTTTCCTGGGGCCACCTCGGGGAAACCGCGCGTTATGCTGAGGGCCTGGTACCTCCTCGGGTTTTGTTTGAAGAGAAGGCGTGTGGAAGAAATCACGGTCGGTCACTCGGTAATGATCCCTGAATTGAAGTCCACCGGCAACCATCCGCCCACCACTCGTTGATAAATCGCATTCGGAGCTCGCAATGGCTGAGAAGCGGACCAAACCTGGGTCTGTTGTTGCGTCGGTATGTGTTGCAAGCCAATTGACATTCTTGCTAAAGTGAATAAACGCAAACCGAGTTTTGCAATGCGTTCGCTGCTGGCAGGGACCGGCGGGTCATTGAATGCGATTGCTAATTTGATAACAGGTCAACGGCAGATGGGTGTCGTATCTCCACTCCACATTTGCATTTGGTAAGCACGAACTCCTGGGGCAGTATTGTGCACTTGAGTTGGTGGACGAGTCGCTAATGGTTTAGCCGCATTCCTCAGCGCATTGTTTCTTGGAATGGTGCTGCATTTCCACAAAATTGTTAAGAATGAGTACTATGGCTATCCTGATGAATGGTAGGTAAACTTGAATTGTTACGTAGTAGAACTGTTAGGGCTAATTCAAGGTTCCCCTCGGTCTCCGCCACCATTGGCGATCGGTATCCAGAGCGAAGTGTGTTCCAACTATTCATTGCCGTGACCTCAGGTTAGTATCAAATACAGTTATACTTTTAAATGATGTTCATTAACTTCAGGCCCTCGCTTTGCACTTGTATTTTTGACCTACTTGCTTACAGCTAAGCCTGGTGCGTTCTTACCAAAGGTTGTGGTTATCACCGGCCTGTTACGCACATTTACCTGCGGTGGATGGGTCTACATTACCTCCACTGATGACCACGACTGGCACGACATTTTCATGATTTCGTATTTGATTTTGACTATCCCATGGGTTGCTGGCGTGCTCAAATTAACTAGAGATCCTAAAGCTCGCAAGTGGCGTAAGATTTTCGGAATTTCTTTTTTTGTCATGATTATCCCATTGGTTGTGTTTTTCATTAGACATAAGGTTTACCATATTGCTGGAGGTATGTGCCTTTTTTAGAAATTTTTTTTTTTTTTTTTTTTTTTTTTTTTGGGTTTAATTTTCGCTTACAATCAGCCTATACAATCTACGCCTTTTTCGAATGGTCGCTTGTGCTATTCGACGTTGCATTCGACGCTGCGACCGCATACGATTTTAGCGCGTTCGAGATCAGAATTCTCGACATGAACGGAGTCACGGTTGGGTACGTATCACCGTTTCTTGTATGATACAAACTGCTGCATGAGCTATCACTGGTGTTTCTGTTTAAAATGTATTTGTAGTTATTCGGCGTGTATTGTATCGTACTTGAACCATGGGGTTGTTGCAATATATATTAATCTTATTTTCGTTTAGAAGTTCCAGTGTAAGATCGTCTACATTCAAAGCTAAGAAACCGACCGGCATCTTGGCTGGATTTACCATCGGCGGATTTGTCAGCTTCCTCGTGAGCATTTACAATTCATTCATTTTCTGGACCTCGTTGACTTCGCTTGGTGTTTTGATTTGGTATTTTCCATTGTGGTATATGGGTATCAGTGGATACGAAGCGACTTTGTTTGGAACTGTTGGACCTTTCTTGTTGGGAATCCCATTTTTGGCCAAGTTGTTTGCTCGTTACCCACAGATTGCCCAGCTCGGCCAATTGCTGTCGATTGCTGCCTACCTTGTGCCAAGCCCTAGTAACAGGCTGTTGACTGTGACTGCTGGTGTTGCATTTGGGACTATTGCACTTACAGTTGAATTCTGGAACGTTACCGCAAGACCATTTTTGGGTCTGTCTAAAGCTACTTCGTTTTCGATCGGCTTCGTACTATCGAGCGTGTCAAAATTTGCTTACTTCGCAAACAACCCAGTATGGCCTATCATGCACGATGCAAACGGTGGATTGAATATTCCTGGTCTTGGGCTTGGTGTTATTGCCGCTTTATTGACTACTCGTCCACAGACTGGTGCTGGCGACTTTTCGCCTTCTCCCAAACGTGGATGGTTCTTTTTTGCGTCGGCCGGTATTGCTAGTTTAATTTTTAACCTACAGTCATTACTCTCCGACTCGTCCACAATTATTTACTGGACTTGGTCCGGATACCCTCTGACTGGTCCCTTGCCTGTGCCATACGGAGCTGTCACTATTGCGGCATCGCTCTTGGGAATTTACCTTGGTGTCGTGGCGCAGTCTTTTGTCAAGTCATGGCTGGCATTCATTATTGGTTCTATTGGTGCTACTGTGCTGTATGCATTCGAAGGCTGGACTGGATACTTTGGTGGATTGGTGTTCACAATCTATCTCCTTGCAATCGTTCCCGTTATTTTCGAGGCGGCATCAGTTCATCCGCCTGCACGTACATTTGGCACTGCATTTGTGCTCTACAACTTTTTGGTGCTTGCACACGTCTGGATTGTTGCATATGCGTTTGTTCCAGGTGGTCCATTGTTGCGTGAGCGTACCGATATCGTGCTTGGTACTTCAGTGTTCTTGCTTGGTCTTGGCGTCTACGGCGCATCTGATACTCCGGCGACTGTTTTTACAGCTAAGAAAGCCGCTGCTGCCTCGTCGGTTACGTTTGCTAAGGTCAAGTCGGTTGCTACGGTTAGTATTACTGCGTTATTGGCTTTGACTGCTGCTATCACCTACAGAAGATTACCAGCCGTTGGACCTCACAAACCATTTCATTCTGCCGAGACCAAGTTGATGACTGCTGGAATCTGGACAATTCATTTTGGATTGGATAACGATATGTGGGCAAGTGAACAACGGATGGCGGATGTGATCAAGGAACTTGAAATTGATGTTATTGGATTACTCGAGTCAGACACCCAACGTATCATCATGGGTAACCGTGATGTGACACAACTGATTGCGGACCAACTCGGATACTACGTGGATTATGGTCCAGGTCCAAACAAGCACACTTGGGGTGCAGCTTTGTTGTCAAAGTTCCCTATTTTGAACTCGACTCATCACTTACTACCTTCGCCGGTTGGTGAACTTGCACCCGCGATTCACGCTACCTTGGATGTTCACGGAACTCCAGTTGATGTGGTTGTATTCCACTCTGGACAAGAAGAAGACGTGGAGGATCGAAGACTCCAGACCGCAGGTGTGTCAGACATCATGGCCTCGAGTTCAAACCCATTGGTTTTGTTGTCATACCTTGTTACCAAGCCACTGGAGGGTAATTACAACACCTACGTGAGTGACTACAGTGGTATGCATGACATTGATCCTTCGGATTGGGATAGATGGTGCGAATACATTTTATACAAGAACATCAAGCGTGTTGGATACGCGCGTGTATCTAGATCGACAATCACCGACACTGAAATCCAGGTCGGTAAGTTTGTCGTCGGGGTCGATCCTGTGTCGTCAAATGATCAGATTTCAGAGGACAAGGTCCCAGAAGCGTGGAGATTCCCGGCTATGTTTAGAGGTGCAGGTGTTCGCGGACATCAGTATCATGTATTTAATGAACCAAGATATTACGCATAGAATGCGGGACTACATATAGTAATTCATATTTTTTTTTTTTTTGTGTTGTATTCAGAGAATTGTAGAGTGATTAATTAAGTCTAATTTGATATCGTAAATGCATAAACCCAGTAGCAAATGAGACAAGAAAAACAAACAAAACCACATTAATCATCGCCTTTGCCGTCTATACTCGAGTCATCGACCAACGTCTTGTCATCATCCGACGAGAAACTAGCTTTTACTTGAAATTCAACCGTTTCTTCATCTATTTCTTCCTCACTTTCTTCGCTATCTGAACGCGAGTCTTCGGCTTCACCACCCGCAATAACCTTTTTGGCTACGTTCACAATCATGTAGAACCACGCCAACGCAATAATTTGCAAGACACACAACAAAATAACAAACGTCCAGTGCTTTACACCGGTGTAGCATACTTCCTCATTCAACGACACCTGGGTGCTGTTTGAGGTTGATGACCACCACCACATATCGTCGACCACGCCGTCGTTCGTATCAAACGATCCCACGAAGCAATTATACCCAATTACTTTATATGTGTCAAAAGCAACCGATCTAATCAGATTGACAAACAGTATATGTCGCGACACAAACCATGTCAAAATGAACATTCCAAACATGAAATCGCACGCTGTCTGCCGACCTAAGTATTTGAGCATCTTGGCTGCCGACAGCAGGAAATCGACTGGGTCCATCAGACATAGTGTGAGATTCCCCACTCGAGTGAAGTAGTTGACATATGACATACCCAGCAAAAACAACGTCACAATGTGGTGAGTCAACATCTGATTGTGATCTTTTCGTCGAGCTTCAATGTGAAGCACAAACACCTGCTGGCACCAGTTTGCCAATTGAGCAAGATAATACCACTTCATCAGCGGTGTCATTTGTCGATGTGGCCACCCGACCCATAATTGTGAATTGTTTAGCCAGTAAGGCGAAGTATACATTATTCTCATGCCAATGAACCACAGCGTTAGGAAGTATACAAATTGCCAGGTCTGCTCGGCAAACCTTGTCCTGCCTTTGTTGGTGGAGATTCTAGCTGCTTTGGCCAGTGGGGTAAAGATATATTCCATTGAAAAGGCACGCATCCAAGTGAATGCGACGACCCAGGTAATGACCATGCAAACGTCGTCAGGGCCCTTGATAAACAAGCCAGAATGGCCGATCTCATGGGACAAATGCAAGAACTTTTGAGTGATGGTTTGAGAAGGAAACAAAACGTGTATTAGCCCTAAAAACGAGAAAAAATATAATGGAATTGCTAGAATGTGTCAGTATACTTCAAATGCCAATTCTAAAACAAGAAAACATACTCATCTGATTCTGGAACAGAAACAAGATCGGCCCCGACTGTGGAGCCTTTGTAAGTTTTTTGGTGGATTTTTTTGTCTTCACGCCTTTTGATTTAGCTAATTTCAGACTGATAGCCTGCTGAACTGTGGTCTGACCCGTCGGCAGAGTAACAACACTCGACGACAGCAGATCATTGGCGACATGATGGCCTGATCCAGCCATTCGCGACCGTAATTCGGTCGTCATGTCGGCAAATAGGGCGAAACGTGCTGATTTGGTGCCTATAAACACAGCTCTAGACAACCAGTGCGTGAATCAAAAGCTGCAGCTCGAGCAAGAACTAGTATCTGGCCCGCAGACTATGCAAACGAAGGACTCGGTTCGGTTCTATTTCGAGCTGAAGTTTGAGCTGAAAATTTACAAAGCTGCCGATTGGCATGCATGCAGCATGAAATGCGAGGTCTGAAGCCTGTGTCTGGAGAGTGCTCAACGCAATCCTGGAGACAGTGTCCATCGACGCTAGTTCTCGAGACGTGTCGTCGTCGGCGGCAGTTGCGTGTTGCTCAAAGGGGCCGCAGCCAAAAAAAAAAAAAGAAAAAAAAAAAGGCAGCAGCCAGCCCAGGGGCGCCGCCGCCGCACATGGCCTGCGGCAGGCACCGAGAAGAAGAAGCTGTATTATATATGTCAGTTACTACATAGCAGTTAAGACGATTTTATTGGATCAGCACAAGCCCGAACAAACGCGGATTCATGTAGTTGAGAAATAGCATGCAGATCAGTCGGAGGATTTTGCTCTTTTCTGCGGCGTTTGTTGCCTGAGTCGCTCGCACAAGCCTGTATGTATGTATGTATGGCAAATGCACGCCGGCCCTCCAATGTTGATATCGGAGCATATATGTATGTACATACTCTATGCGTTTCTTTTTACGTTCCAAAGCCACTAATCTAGCCAATGAAGTATTTTACAATCCACATATGCGACCTGTGCCTGGTCGGCCGGCCATATTGCCGAGTTCATAATCTGCCACGTGCCTAGCTGCTTATCGTTGATGCTCGACCGAGCTTTCATGAGCTGCACTGAGTGCAAAGGACTCCAGTTAAGCATGCATATATGCCTATTACCATTGGTCGGGTTTATATCTAGCTAAGTGGTCGCTGGCCACGAACAATGCCATGTTCTGCCTAATATGTAGACACATACCAAGGCCAAGTAACTACTGTGCAGACGTTAATCAGTTAACTAAGTTGTTCTTAATATTACATGAAAACGTATAACTAAAGGATTAGCCGAGGCCCCGCAGCGAATAATTTGCAAGCCAAAGGGGGGGGGGGGTCGTTTACCCGGCTCCCAGCGCCCAGTCCTAACCCGCCCACCCCAAGCCCTGGACATACTCGTCGCCGTCGTCCGTCCCTCGTCGTTGGTTGGACGCGCGCTCAGCGTTTTGCCGTGCAGCTTTTGGTTTGGAGATTTTTTCTTCCTCTTTCCTCGTCCGCGAAAGTGTTCCCGAACTCAGACTTTTTGTTTGCAAGTTTCCAAGCGCCTTTCGTTGGGCTTTTCAGTTTTTCAGTTTTGGTTTGGTAGCACTTTTGTGCGTCTTTTGTTTATTGTAAGTTGTGCGCGTTGTGGTTTGATGCTGGTAGCGGTTTTGGTGCTTGTTGGTTCTTCTTGTCGTCGTGGCGACTAGGCGTGGTCGGACCTTGCAGATAGATGCAGATTCGACGGTATAGCAGAGAAGGTCAGATGTATTATACTTCGATCAGATAGCAAGATGAATGCCTTACCAAGATGCGAACTTCAGTTCTACAGAGTTTCTGCGATTTCTCGTGTCTGAGCCGAGGAGGTCGAATTCAGGCACCACTAAACTCTATTGGCTCGACTATTTTTCTTACAGCCAAACCAGTTGCTAATTTCTTAGATTGTTGTTTGTTGTATCATGTCTTATTACGACCCGTCTGCTTGGCAATCTAATTCTTCGCCAGCAGTTTGGGAGCGTTCGTCTGGTGGGTTTCCTATTGGCGGTGCTAGCAGCAACGGTGGTGGTGGTAGTGGTGCTTTCCGTGGCGGAAACTCTGGTGGTTTTTCGCATCACCATGCTGCCCGTCCGTCTTTGGGTTCGATTATGATCCCCACTGCCTTGCCACAGCAGTCCGTCGTGTCTTCGGTTTCTGGCAGCGGTGCTGACATCGTTCCAGTTGGAACTCCAGGTTTGTCTGTCGCTCCTCCAACTCCTGGCCCACTCGACTCTTCTGTCGGAGGTGCGTTCTCGTCTCAAATGGAGGAGGTTGATCGTGCGCTCGAGAACTTGATCAAGTCTGGCAAGTTTATCCCCGCAGCAGCGGCAGCAGCTGCCGCTGCCGCGGCCGCTTCTCGTATGCCAATGTTGTCTCCTGGCCTTGCTCCTCCTCACGGACCTACTACTCCTATTGACCAGCGCATGGCTCAGCCTGTGGCACGCCCTCCATTCAACACTATGATGTCGGATCCCGAGATTGTGCGTTCGCACTCGTCGATGGCTGCGTTCTACTCAAATCAGCGTTTCCAGGGTTCGCCCCAGCTGACAGGTCAACAGCAGCTATCGCAGGCTCAGCAACAGCAAGTGCCACAACAGCAACGGATGTCAGAGGCTGATCAGGTGTTGCAGATGAAACGTCGGTTGGCAGCTGCGCGTGAACGCGAGCTACGTAACTACCACCAGGAACAGCAGTTTAACCGCAGCATGTCGCCAGACACGTCGCGAAAAATGTTCTCGCCATTGTCGGATATTTCGAGTGCTAACCGCATCATGTCGCCGTCTACCATGTCTGAGGACGATCGCCGGGAGCTCATTACCCGTCAACATCGTGCTTTGTATGGCGCTGATTCGCCGATTAGTAGTATCGGTCAGACTACAGTTGAGGAGCAAATGATATTGAGAGCGTCTGGTGCTACTCCATCTGGTGTTTCAGAGCCAAGAGGGTTGTCGCCTAAGCTTGCATTTGATCCTTTTCACCAGCAGCAACAACAACAACAACAACAGCAGCAGGCTCATTATGCTGCTCAACGTGGTCAACAACGTGGCCAGGACATGATCAACCGTGCAGCGGAAACAGACTCGCCCGTAGGAAGACCAAGGTCCAACTCTAACGGCACGTCGTCGCCGAGCTCGCGGTCTGCCAACTTCAGCTTGTTTGAGTCGGGTAGTGCTACGCACATTACAAATACCTCACCTTCATCACCGGAGCACTCGCCTCCACCACGTGTGCCCATCATGCGCAGTGCTACTGCATCTGCTGTTGCTCCCATCGGCACCAGACCTAGCGTTATCGGATCTGGAGTCCCCGGTAGCAGCTTCTTGGGTCCTCAGCGTGTGATTGGATCACCATTTTCACTCGGTGCAGAGTCCGATCCTTTCGGCCACCACATTCCTGAGCGCACAAAATCTGCTGCGTCCAACCCGTCAGTCACTGGTGATGGCAACATCTCAGAGGGTGCCAACAATAATTCTAATACTGTTAATAATACATCTACATCTTCGACTCCGACTTCTAGTTCTAACATGGCATGGTCTTCAAAAGTTTGGGGTAATAAGGGACTCGGTATGGCTGCATCTGTTTGGGGTTAATTGAAAAAAAAAAAGTAAGACATTCAATGAGGAAAAAAAATTATCGACGTGAGCGGGAATGTCTAATTGGTTTTTTGAAAAAGTTGTTGTTCAGTGTCATGCGACTCATGTTACTGAACGGTATACTTGTTATTTTGCGTCGTTTTGTTTTATATCGCGTGTGTAAGGAGGAAAATGGAGTGTATCTTTCAGAAGAAATGCTTTTTTTCATGATGTCTCGCAAGGAGAAATGGTTTTATTATTTTTCTTTTTTTTTTTTTTTTTGTTTAATTTTCTTTTTTTATCGAATTTTTTTTTTTTTTTTTTTTGGTTTACTTGGGATGGCTGGGATAGTTTTTGTTATCTTTTTTGGTATGTATTAAAAGTGTGTTGTATTCACGAGTTGGATGTATCTATTATTGTTGGGCGCGAGTTTGTTTCGTTTCATATAACTATATATTACACTAATTACATTTACATAACAGGTTGAATAAGTCGAATCAGTTAGTTACCGGATTGGATGAGCCCATGCGCAACACAAATGGTGTCGTAAATAATGTTGCCCAAACGGGAAATGTTTCTCGGGTAGCAGACCAGGACGGAACCTAACCATAAAACAAAAGTTGTTAGTATTAGCTGGCCAATTATAAGCTGTATCTTTAAGAAAAAAAAAAAGGTATGCACGAACTTGTTATGTCGCTCATATATTGGATCTATGGGATTGTTGCCATTTTCGCCGGCCCAGTCCAGTCCAGATTGCGGAGCTAGGCGATTTACCCTGCCTAGCCGGACCGCTTCAGCCCGGGAAGCGTTGATAAATATGCGATTGTTCTCCAGCGTTCTCGGAATTGACTCGGATCGCAACATCAATTGGCTCAATTGGTTGATATTTGGACACTTCTCGGGGTCAATTCGTTGCATATCTTTGCCTGAACTCATGTCGTTCTCATCTTTTGCACAAGCCAGCGACCTGTCGGCGTGGAAGAAACTCCAGGAGCTTTACGACACCAAAGGCAAGACCCTGTCGGTCAAGGAACTGTTTGCTTCTGATCCTTCCCGATTCACCAAGTTCTCGCGGACTTTCAAGAACTACGATGGCTCCGAGATCTTGTTTGACTTCTCGAAGAACATTGTCGACGAAGATGTGTTCACTTTACTTGTCGAGCTCGCCAAAGAGGCTAAGATCGAGTCCCTGAGAGATGCTTTCTTCGCTGGCGAGAAGATCAACTTCACCGAGGACAGAGCTGTGTACCATATGGCTCTTCGCAACCAGTCTGGAAAGGTCATGAAGGTTGACGGTATTGATGTTACTCCCGAGGTCAATGCTGTTTTGGCCCACATGAAGGAGTTCTCTGAGGAAGTCCGATCCGGCAAGTGGACTGGTTACACCGGCAAGGCTATTAAGTCTATTGTCAACATTGGTATCGGTGGTTCGGATCTGGGCCCTGTTATGGTTACCGAAGCACTCAAGTACTATGCTAAGCGTGACTTGGCTGTTCACTTTGTTTCCAACATTGACGGTACCCATGTTGCTGAGATCTTGAGAGAGTGCGATCCCGAGACTACTCTTTTCTTGGTTGCTTCCAAGACCTTCACTACTGCTGAGACTTGCACCAACGCCAACACTGCGAAGTCTTGGTTTTTGGAGGCTGCTAAGGACGAGGCTCATATTGCTAAGCACTTCGTCGCTCTTTCAACCAACGCCGAGGAGGTCGCCAAGTTCGGCATTGATACCAAGAACATGTTTGGATTTGAAAACTGGGTTGGTGGTAGATACTCCGTTTGGTCGGCTATTGGTCTTTCCGTGATTCTTTACATTGGCTACGACAACTTCGAAAAGTTCCTCAAGGGTGCCGAGGCTATGGACAAGCACTTTACTGAGTTGCCTTTGGAGGAGAACATCCCTGTTATTGGTGGTCTTTTGTCGGTTTGGTACAACAATTTCTTTGGTGCTCAGACCCACTTGGTTGCTCCCTTCGACCAATACCTCCACCGGTTCCCAGCTTACCTCCAGCAATTGTCTATGGAGTCTAACGGAAAGTCTATTACCCGCGCTAACGAGTTTGCTAAGTACTCTACTGGTTCAATCTTGTTTGGCGAGCCCGCTACCAATTCCCAGCACTCGTTCTTCCAATTGGTCCACCAGGGAACCAAGCTCATCCCTGCTGACTTTATCCTTGCTGCCAAGTCGCACAACCCCATCGAGAACAACCTTCACCAGAAGATGCTTGCATCTAACTTCTTTGCTCAAGCTGAGGCCCTTATGGTTGGTAAGACCGAGGAGCAGGTCCGCGCTGAGGGCAACCCAGAGAACATTGTGCCCCACAAGGTCTTCTCTGGCAACAGACCCACTACCTCAATTCTCGCTCAGGAGATCACCCCAGCTACTCTTGGTGCATTGATTGTTTACTACGAGCACCTCACCTTCACTGAAGGTGCTGTCTGGAACATCAACTCGTACGATCAGTTCGGTGTCGAGCTCGGCAAGGTCCTGGCCAAGGCTGTCGGTGCTCAGCTCAACGATACCACCCCAGTCGAGAACCACGATGGTTCCACAAACGGTCTGATTAACCAGTTCAAGCAGTGGGCGTAATTTTTTTTTTTTTTTTTTTGGTTGTTGATTTATACAAAATAAGCTAAGGTGTTAATAAAATTCATTAATATAATAAGTTATCATGATTTTGGCTGTTAATAGTCTCCCTGAGGTGCATGATGCACGTGATTGCGACCACATTGAGCGTGAAAAATTGTGACAGACGCTACAACCGGTCTGCGGACTACCTACGACACGTCTTGGACGAGTATCAGGTGGCATAATGTCACGACCGGTGATTGACAACCCTGCAATATCAGCGTTTCGATTTTCTACGGCACCTGCACCAGTTTCAATAGAGTCTTCGAGCTCGATCGTGCTCTCGCCGAGTATTGTGGTGTTACGTGATGGCACCACCGCGACGGTGTATCCAATCACGATGCCGTCATCGGTTCCAATAACACTTCTTGCGTTTCTATGTGATGAGTTGAATTTGGAGATTGCAAAGGGGGACACGTTTCCTATGCTTGAGACGCTACCGGTCGACGCGTTTCAGAGTTACTGGTTCTCTTCGTTCGCGGCTATCATGCTAACCGGCGAGGCGCGTTCAATCGAGGACGGTCGTGACTGGACCAAAGACTGTCTGGGTTCGTTTTATATCAAACCAAATTATCCAGGACGAAGCGCACATATCTGCTCTGCTGGATTTGTTGTGCCACGACAGGCACGAACTAAAGGGATTGGACGCGTATTGGCGGATTGCTATATTGGATGGGCTCCCAAGTTGGGATACACATATTCAGTATTTAATTTAGTTTACGAAACCAATGTTGCTGCGAGAAGAATTTGGGAAACGGTTGGATTTAAGAGGATTGGAAGGGTAAAAGGAGCTGGTATCTTGGCAGGTCACGACGAGCCTGTAGATGGAATCATGTATGGACGTGATTTAATAGGGTCTGTTGAGGATCCGGTAGGCGAACTCAGATTTGACCGAATTAGGTTTTATCTTGAAACCGGCAGGTACCCTCCAAGAGCAGATCGTCAAGAAAAATCAAGATTACGCTCAGCTACGACACATTACAGACTCCAAGATGGGAAATTGGTATTACGGAATCGAGAGGTTATTTCTGATCGTGAAAGGCAGATTGAAATTGCGGCTGAAATTCATCGCAAAGGGCACGTTGGTATAAATAAAACGACTGCAGCGATCGCTGAGAAGTATCATTGGACCCGGATCAAGGAAACTGCAGGGATCGCTATACGAATGTGTAAAGAATGTCAAGATGCAGCTATACGGCCGATTAAACGACGATTACCATTTGATGAAGCTGATGAAGGTGTGGTGGATGAGTTACTTAGAAGTGAAAATGTGGAACTCGAGCTGGAAAAACTTGGGGAAGGGAATATTGAAGATCAGGCGTTTAGATTTTATTTGGAGTAATGTTAGTCAAATTAATTAATTGTTATTTAGCCCATGAATTTTTTTTTTGTTTACCATTTTTCAGTCCATGGTCTCACATCAATTTCCCATGACCAAGCACTTCTTCCCTGTTTATGTAAATCCCAATATGTTTCAGCTGCCTCACCGGGGTTAAGCTTCATATCAGGTAAATCATTGAGATATCCCTTTGCCCTTTCAGAGTCAATCACAGCGTCGATGTTAACCGTCGCAACATGAACACCTTTAGGCCCAAATTCCTTAGCCAATGACTGTGACAATGCTCTCAGACCGTACTTTCCCACGGCAAATGGCGCCATCAGTGCATTTGCCTTAAACGATGCCGTGGCGCCAGTGAAGATCAGAGTAGGATGAGCTCCTTCAACCTTTCCGACTGCATCGAGAAGAAGCGGAAGAACACTTTGGGCAAATACAGCACCACCATATGGGCCGCCTTTAAATGAAGTTTCGAGACTCTTGATATCGAGATCGAGGAACGGAGTGCGTTGGAAAGCTGACGACACGTTGTAGATCGCCGCCACGACTGGCTTACTGGATAATGTTTTGATTGCGTTTGCGACTGACGATGGGTCAGTCACATCGGCTTGTATATTTGTGGCAGTAATTCCATATTTGGTAGCAAGTTCAGAAGCTAGCGAGGAGTTGTCAGAGCGTGATAGAAGCAGGAGATCGTAGTTGTGAGATGCGAATTTGGCGGCTATCGAAAACGAAAGACTTGGTCCGAATCCGGCGACAACGGCAATTGCTGAAAAATTATTCATATTCTAAATAAAAACTTAATTATAAAATACCTTTTGACATGTTGTTCAATATTGCATTGAACAGTGAGAGATAAGATTAGGAATGATTCAGAGACGAGCACTTTGCAAGTGAGCGTCGACGAATTCCCAATGACGTCGTCGTGAACAGTTGGGAGTTCACAGCTTCATTAACTAACCCACATCCTATTTGACTACGACTATGTCTAAATAAATATTCACTTGCACATATAGTTAATTAATAAATTTAACTTTGTTCCGGAAAAGAAATTGATCAACCTCAAATATCACCAGTCCCTTACAATCTGTAAATCCTTTCGTCAAGGCATTCCGACTAGCACAACCTTAACTCAACTAGGCTCCAAGTAAATAATGTAAATACGATCGTGTTATAATCAACGTATCGGTACTGAAAATACGGCAACTTGAATCGACAAAAGTTTATTTTAGCCGAAGTAACCTTATGGTTTGTCGGGTAGATGCTGATCTTCTCTCTAAAGGCTAAGGGATGCGGAGAGGCAGCGCATGTGAACCAATACTGTATATCTCAGATTATTATGGCTGTTAGGGTGTTGGCTATAAGTACATGGCTATGTAAAGGTGGTACAATTTATTTCGCGTGGATTAGCTTTCTTTTACTTCTGTATTGCATATCACTACATTCGTTTATAGTTGTTATTATGCTGCTCATTGCTATATCTGGTACTCATGTCAACCGCCAATAACTTACAGTATATATATAAGCCGGTGCAATACTCCGAGTGTGAATGAGAGACATACCTGGATTGGTTGATGAAATTCAGTCAGGTGCTCAAGAGTGAGGAAAATTACGAAATTTCTTCTCTAGATCTCTTGGACACCGAGTACGAGAGCACCATCACTACACAGGATAATTTCGAGGCAAAGCAAGCTCGAGTCGCATTGATTCTTGCAAGCACACTTTACGGCACTGAACTGGAAATGATGGAAATTGATCCCCCAGAAAAAGATTTCTCAGCATCAACCAAAATTATGAAAGAGCAAAAAATGGCAACAATTCACCCATGATATTCTTGGGGTGGGATTGTCACATGTCTTAAATGGTCCAGTGGGCTTAAACAAGGTTACAAAATACAGTGGTGTTGATAGAGAAACCTCTGTAAGGCAAAGGTTTGATGAGCTCAACCATACAGGTTGGAATTCATTTCTTGAAATACTGAAGGAATGATGTTGATTGTAGGATGAAACAATTGAAGGGGGATTATTATCCCAATGGGTTTACTTCATCTGATAATACTAGGATATAACTATCTGGAATTTTGAAAATGTCGTAATGACACAAAAAGACTGGATAATGGAACTGGTAATCTTCAGACAGTCGAAATTTGCTGTCTCCGAACCATAGTTCAAACGCTGTCTTGTGTTTTACTTCGTTGCTAAGGAAGGAAACCTGGTTACGAATATATGCTGCAGTTAATATTGCTTTGTCACATAGGCTGTAAGAATTATCTAGCATGGTATAACATAGCTAGTACTATATACAGTAGCGTTCTATTCATTCTCTCAGACTGTTCAGGTGTGTCTGGTACTAGTTTGATGTGTGATTCCGTTATTTGCAGTATAATTTTGAACATCATTACGGAGGTATTTCCCTCTATTGTCTGTCCTAGAGAATGCAAGGCTATGTTCGGTTTGTGGTTCTGTAATACTAGTCTATTTCGTTTAGCTTCAACTTTAGTTTCAGGTTGTACACAACTGTGTAATGTGAAAATTCATCAATTAATGTCAAAAAAAAAAAGAAAAGTATTAGCTATCTCCATAATATTTTCTGGGAAGGGACCCAAAAATCACTTGGGTGTGGCTGTCGAAATCCTGTTGTCACTGCGCAGTATCGACGGTTAATATTTTGAGCTGTACTTTCCAACCTGTTGACGTTATCACTCTTTACCATGTTTTCGACCGTTTTTTGGTGCGACGTTGACCCAGCCTTTGATACCAAATATTATCAATTTTTAATTTTGTTTGGTAGGCTTTTGGCTGCTCTAATTTTACCAGTTCTCCGCAGAATGTGAAGAAATACAATGCGAGATTCAGATTGGCCAATAGCTAAATACTTCCTGATCTTGATTTATAAATATTATTGTTGATGTTTGCTGCAGTTTGGATTTCCATATTTGAATCTGGAATTAGACGCTTAGCTGAGATCAAATTCACCGGTGAACTCGGCGCAAATAAGGCTCTATGCAGTCTTGCCATACGATCCTCATTGTTTCAATTCAACTTTGTAGTCATCAAACCTGCTCCATATCTTTTCTTGAAGCCGTGCTAATGGACATAGAAGTGTTAAACTGTGCGTACTGGTGCAGGATTTGAGAGTTGTTGCTGATACGGCGCGATGGCGCGATGCACCAAACTGTGAACGATCCAAACGTCTTTGTCTGCATTGGAAGTTGAATTGAGGAATGCTGGGAGACTGTATTTTTGTTTTTTTTGTCGTCCCTGTGTGATTTGCTGTGCGCTTTTTGACTCTGTCGATAGTCAACTGTGCCAGAGACCGGCATTCTTGCAGATTTTGCATCTGGAAATTTTGTAAGTTTTGAGTATAATAACCAAACTTTTCTGATTCTGCTTTTTTTTTTTTACTGTTATTACGGTACTCATTAATGACCTTTTCAAGTACTAGTTTCCGCTTTGGGAATTTGATCATTTTGGTCATGATATAGACCGCGAACTGGGCATTGTTTTCATAAATCGACGTACACATAATTTATTGACATATGGCTATCTTGTTTCAGTGACTAAAATTTCCAACTTGCAATATAAACTCCTTTTTAAATTTAACGCTTAAATAGTTCAACATATGACTACGCTACAAGTCTACGGACGGTAACTGCGATATCAATAACTCAGTAGGATAATACATTCTGAATAGTTACTTCAACAAAACTAAACTTCTTTCGTCGTGGTATACCGATCTTTTTTCTTTTTTTTTAATAATTTCGTTCAATACAAATTTAACAGTAATACTAATTTCTCCCATCGTCGCTATGCAACCAGTGCACACAACGCAGCTCCAACACCAGATCCATCTTTAGCTGAACCGATTGTGATTCTCTTCTCATCATCACCTAGGATAGCACGCATCGCTTGTCGCATTAACTTCTCATATCCAGGGTAAAACTCAAACACGGAACCGTCTACACCGATATCAACTTGATCTTGAGTCTTAAGAGACTGTGTGTGTAACACAACCCCGGACAGGACTGCACCTGCCAAGTAGGCGCTACGTTTACCAATAGCTTCGACAATCAACTTAAGTGCCTTGCGTTCTTCCAATGTAGTCGAAAGACATAGTTCCTTGTGAATAATAGCCTTGAGTGCAGCAACATCAGCGGAAGAATCACCTTCGGTCAATGATAGAATCGAAGTATCGAGAATCCATGGCTTAGAAAGTTGTTCGGTTGTACTTCCTCCAAACAACAAATGCTTATTCTGCAAATCGACCATAACTTGTCTTAAAATCTCACCTAGAAACATTCCTGAAACTCGCTTCTCAAACATATGAACTCCAGGATTTGGCGTAAGTTTATCAACTTCCTGGTCGAACGTTGAGTTTGGCAATACTGTCATCGCACTGTCAAATGAACCCCATTCGGTGTTAATAATCATCACATCACTTGTCGTTGTGGTGTTAAGTTTGGTAATGTTTACGGTTTTTTCAGTATATGCTGCGTTCGTGCCAGTACCGAAAATAACTCCTGCCAATGTAGGATATTTCCCTGGTGCAGTATACGATCTCGACATCAACGTACCTACCGTATCATTCACCAACGCGACCACGTGTACCTTAACCTTAAGTTCGTCCAGTTCAGTTTGTAAAAGATGACAAACATCTTTCCCAACTGCATCCTTGACATCAAATCCTTTAGTCCATCTAAGTAATTTCCCACTATTAATAGCAGTTTGTGAAACCGGGAACGAGAACGTAAATCCAAGCCTGAACACGTGTCCGCTGTCCTCGTCAAAGTGTTCGCTCAAGTGAGTTTCAATAAACGACTTAATCTTGCCAGCAAGAAAGCCGAATAAATCCTTGGCATTACCAACCATTAATTCCTTTGGTACTGCTGACCGAGCTTGAACCATCGTAAATGTGCCATCGCCATGAAGATGGACAGAACATACTCTGAAATTGGTCCCGCCGAGATCAACCGCAAGAAACGTGCCCTTTTCAGTTCCATTCGGTACTGCTGTCACGTATGACGGGATCATCGGCATAGGATTTCTATCTGTAGACAGTCCGTTGTCTAAAAGTCAGCAAAAAGTACAATACCTTGAGAGAAAAGTATCTACCTGCAAGTCTAACATATTCCTTCGCTATCGCTCGCAATTGATCATCAGACAGAGCGAATCCGTCGCAAATATGAGCTACAGCTGATTTCAACTCTTCAGTATTCGTCATATTTCAAAAAAACTAGAAGAAAAAAACTCCAATCAATTAATGCAAACAATATTAGCCGTAATTTCAGTAAGTCTCGTGGTTCAGGCGGCCGTGTCTAGACGTCTGCGACCGCGTCCTCGGTGTCTGTTATTGATGTATGAAAATGTCCCCGCACCAGGGACTGGCAGGGTAAACAAAGGGGCCCCGCCGCCCCCGGCACGTTCTAAGCGAGGTCTAACGTCTGACATGCAAGTCGAGCACTTATGGGTTGATTATAATCAATCAAAAAAGGTATTTTTATAGCTATTTGTTAAATATTCTGCCAATTTGTTTTTGCATTTATTTATATATCATGATGGTGGCCAATCATCGTCTCCATGCCCCGCTCAGCTTGCCCGCACCGGGTTCACTTTTATCCGGAAGGGGGAAGCCACCCCGGCGGCCGGCAACGACAACAAATAAAATAAATAACGCAGAACTGTGTGCAGATAACTATATATACAATAAACTACTGCTTAAATCTATGATTTGTCCAATATCCCCCGATAATATTCTCAGTAGGCGGTTTTCCTCGTAGCCTGATCAACTTGGCTACTGTCTCTGCTGTCTCCTTGTCGTCGGCAGTAATCTCGTTTAGCGATGATTGGAGATATCCCCCGGCAAAAGCAGGCATCTCTCGCATGAGTAGTTTAAGCACTGACACATACTCACCCATTACACTCCGGGCTGCATTCCCCGCTATCGCCCAAGCTAGTTGTCGGATCAGTAGTGGCATAATCGCTTCGGTTACTGGTCTAGCTATAGCCGTAATGAATGCTAACCAGAACTGAGCCGATGCCTTGACGAGTAACATTTCCGGTCTTACAAAAGAAGATAATGCAAGTTGCGAAACAAGTTCGACTCGATCTGGTGTGAATAAAGAAGCTTGTTTTTGTAATATTCGATATGACATTGTGAGTACTTCCTCCATTAAATCCAAATCCGGATCGGTAGTGCTCACGACATTATACATTTTATCAAATGCTTTGAAAACATATGGATCCCTTGTGGTTAAGACTAATGTAGACCCTATTTGGAATACAGGCTGTAAATACGAATATCGTCCGATCGCATCAATTTCATACGCCATGTATTCGTCCACAACGTGTTGTGGAGAAAAAGTGAATGGCCCCGGACAAGGCTCAGACAAACCGGCGCGAATAACTGAAGATGAAGCTTGTCTGATTCCCAAACTTCCGTTATGTTTTCGCGATGCAGATAAAAAAATATTCCATATTCGATCACGAACACCTGCTCCGGGCCCCGTAGTCCACATCTGTTTGAGTTCTGGTGGTTGAGTGGTGCCATCTTCTGCAGCTGTTGAATTACATATCGCAAGTAAGCATCTCATAACACCGGTCACCTCTTCTTCGCCATCAATTTGGGTCGTCATTATTTCCAAGCTATCCATGAGTTGACCAAGTAACTTCAATTTAAACTCAATTTCAACTTTATCGACCAACTGAGCTACGGCGCCGGTAACTTTTTCTTTTACATACCAATCCACATCCGCACCAATCAAATCAGACCATACGTTTACAAAAACACCTGCATCAGAGCTCAATTCGGTAGCACACTCTTCACATAGTTTTGATACTGATTTTGAAGCTGCGACCGAGACTGACGAGTTACTTAGACATCTGAATAAGAACGTAACGATTCCTGGAATATGTCGACGTCCATCTGTTCGTAGGTACGGTATTGATTGTCCGATAAACAAAATTGCAGTTTGTTGAACTCGTGCAGGACAAGATTGTAAACTATTCAACAATCCCGAAGTTAATATTCGCTCGATACCACCGTATTCATCTTGTGGATCTGACGTAAACCCATTTGCGACCGCATTCAAACAAAATAAAATAGCTTCGACTGAATACCAATCTATTTTCGACGGATTAAACTCTTGTTCGAATTGTCTAACCAGTTCCATAAATAACGGCGCATGAACAAGCGAGTAAGCCGATTCCAGTAAATCAGCCATGTCTCTTCTAAATGAAAAAAACCCTTCACGATCATCTGAGCTCCAACTTGAAATAGTTTCCGGAATCCGCAACTTACGCCACCAAGTTACAATCATATTCATAACCACTCCACAAGCACCGGATTTGATATTCTCGGGAACATCGTCTTCAAATTCAATAGCTTCGATAAACAACTCCCAAAACTCCAATGAGCGGCGGATTATAGTGTCGACAGCAACCGGATCGCCGTTTACCATTCCCAGCGCAATCATGACCTCAGTAAACCGTCTGGTTCTGACATTCCCAATATTAAACGCAACATCACGAGCAACAAATGCTGCAAACGAAAACAGAATACTTAAAAACGCACTAGGATTTGTGTCCTCTGCGACAGATGGGTCAGTAATTAAATACTGTACTTTTGTAATCGTCCAATCTGACGTAAACACGTCCAACAATTTATCCTTTGTCGCTGGTGGAACTAATTTAGAGCTCCATTCCATTGCATCTGCAAGCATTTCTGTGACAACTGGAAATACATCCTCGGATTCGTTCGAAAGCCAAGAAATAGATTTCTCAATCTCACAGGCGATTGCGCTCACCGCAGACGATACGGTTGCATCCGCGGTATTTCCAAGACCGGTTAGCGTCATTGACCATGCAGATAAGCATTTTATCGCATCTGCGACATACAATCTATCTTCGGTATCTAAAGAAAGCGATATTAAAGGCGAAATCAATGAAATCACATCTGGCGTCGTACCAACGATAATGTCAGTTAGCAGTGCTTTATCTTGTCTGGTCGCTTCCGACCTTCTGAATTCTTCCGCAAGTGTAGTAGCAAATCGCAATGCACTTAACGTTTTTTGTTGCCCTAACTGGTCGATTGTTACACTTGAAGTTGCATTGAAGACCAAGGTCTCGGTAAATAAAGACATCACGACATCACGGATTGGGTTTGGCCATTGTGAAGGGTACAGTGACGCACCAAGCGACAGTGTGGATGCGACCTTTTGAAACACAAATCTATGGCTTGTATGTAGTTTAATAAACCAGTTAAGCAACGCTTTCAAAACTTTCTCGCCATCTTCGTTCAACAGTGTGACAGTATTAAGTTTTACTGTATACGTAAGTGCGCCAAAAAACTGTACATTGGGATAGGTTGAACCTAATAAATTTTCCGCTAAAACCCATCCGATATCTGATTTTTGTAAGGTCTGAAGCTCTCTTTGTAGCCTATTAGTTAGCACTTTGTAGAGCATTCAACTCTCCAGGGACGGGATCATACTGTTGTATTCGCGATTCGGTGTTTGGCGAATACAGTTCAAGAATTTTCTAATATTAGTAAAAAAAAAAAAAAAAAAAAAAAAAAAAAAAAAATGTTTATTTAAATAAAATATAACTTACCTGCTCGACGAGCTGCAGCTCCGGTCGACCGACCATTCCGTTGCTGGTTTGGTGAAAAACTGGAGATGTTTATACGCGACGTGGAAGATTTAGATTTAACCGAATTTGGAGTAGAGGGGTTGTTAAATTCATTTTCGTGACGCATGCATGACCGACCCCAACAGTGGGGATCGATGCAAATCCATCAAGTATTACGGAGGTGTATAAATTACACTAGTCAGATTTGTCATTTCAGTACTATTGCCGAAATGCCTGTGAATACAGCTGTTAGGTTATCCAAGTTGCGATACCTTATGGCGTCACACAATGTGGATATCTACAGTGAGTTTTTTGATATCGAATTTGGGTTAGAAGGAGCCGAGTGGCTAATTGAAAGTTGTACCTTCTGAGGATGCGCATCAGAGTGAATATATTGCACCGGTTGATATGAGAAGGGAATTTATTTCAGGTAAGTAAGTGTTCGGGATGAGATTGTGAGATTAGGTGCCTAATTTACAGGATTCTCTGGATCGGCTGGGTGTGCAGTGATTTCTCCAAACAAAGCAGCTTTATCGACTGACGGACGATATTTTTTACAAGCAGAGAAAGAATTAGATTCAAATTGGGAGCTACTTAAACAGGGCATGGCAGATGTACCGACATGGCAGGAATGGGTTCTTCGTGAAGCTGCTGGTGGACGTAATGTGGGGGTTGATGCATCATTGATTTCAGCTGCACAAGCCAAAGCACTTCAAGAAAAGCTTAAAGAGCGTAAAGGTGGGAATTTGGTTGGGATGTATATCAATCTTGTCGATGAGGTGTGGTCTGGAATCACAACTCAACCAGAACGATCGAAAGCGCCGGTTGAAGTTTTGAGTCTAGAGTTTGCAGGCAAGTCATTTCAGGATAAGTTAGAAGATATTAGAAAAGAAATCAAGAAGAATAAAGGGTGTGGATTGGTTGTGTCGATGTTGGATGAGATTGCATGGTTATTTAATCTTCGGGGAAGCGATATTCCATATAACCCGGTGTTTTTCTCCTATGCTTTTATCAGTGAGAATGAAGCTACAATGTACATTGACGAAGCTAAGCTTAGTCCCGAGGTCAAGAAGCATCTGCAAGGGGTTACAATCAAGCCATATCCAGCAATCTTTGACGATATAAAGTCGTATTCGGAAGTGCATGCTACTGAGAACAGTAAAGTGTTGGTCACCACAGCTGCGTCGTGGGCATTGACAAAGGCGATTGGGGATAATATTACCACTCTGAAGCAGGCACCGATTGAGTTTGCCAAGGCAGTAAAGAATCCAACCGAGATTGCGGGGATGCGAGCGAGTCATGTTCGTGATGGAATCGCCCAGATTGAGTATTTTGCCTGGTTGGAACAAGAACTCAGCAATAACAAACAGCATTCGTTGGATGAAGTTAGTGCTGCCTACAAGCTTGAACAGTTTAGAGCCCAAAAGCAGAATTTTGTGGGGTTGAGTTTCCCTACGATCTCGGCGGTAGGATCAAACGCTGCGATTATTCATTATTCGCCAGAGAACGACACCTGTGCGCCGATGGATATAAATCAGGTATATTTATGTGACTCTGGCGCGCAGTTCAAAGACGGTACTACTGATTCTACTCGGACTGTGCATTACGGCACCCCGACTGCGTCTGAAAAGCGGGCGTACACGTTGGTGTTGAAAGGCCACATCGGTGTCGCGAGGTCGGTGTTTCCTAAGGGCACGTCCGGATTTGTGCTGGATATCCTGGCGAGAGAACATCTATGGCGACAGGGTCTTGACTATCGTCACGGCACCGGCCATGGCGTGGGTTCGTTTTTGAATGTGCATGAGGGACCGATCGGAATTGGGACCAGGTCAGCGCTGTCGGAGGTGCCGCTTGATGAAGGCATGTTTATATCGAACGAGCCAGGGTATTACCAGGATGGCGAGTTTGGGATCAGGATCGAGTCGGTGGTGGTGGTGGTCGACAAGGACACGCCGCACAAGTTTGGCGACAAGAAGTATCTTGGGTTTGACACCGTGACGGTGGTGCCGATGTGCCGGAAACTAATCGACAGCGAGCTGCTGGACCACGACGAGATTGAATGGCTGAATGGATACCATCAGCAGGTGTATGATGCGACGAATCAGTATGTACAAGGGCATGCGCTAGACTGGCTCAAGCGGGAGACTGCGAAGCTGTAGTTAGTTAGGTTAGGGTATTATTAGCATGGGGGGAAGCTATTTAAATAAGAGAGGAGGGGCGGGGGTGTGTGTTGAAGGTGTAAGCCAGGTTCGTGAGTTAAGGCATACATACAATATTAACAATAATATCAAACAAAACAAACAAACAAACAAGCAAACAAACGAAAGAATGCCAACCTGATTAAAATATACATAATTGAACAAACCAGATCTGCCCCTTACTGGGGACCACACCCACTTCTCATCGCCAAAGAGCGTGCCAAGCTTTGTGACACGCACACATCGCATCGCCGCTGCGCCCTCGGTCGCAACCCTGACTACGCACGCGCCAATGACAGCAAAGAGCTCACAGGTATGTATGTATGTATGTATGAACTGTATATAACTAACAATACTTTATTCACCACCGCACACATTTTTTCCCTTTTTTTTTTGTTTTGCACGACGGGCGGCTGGCTGGCTGGCGGGCGGGCGGGCGGGCGCGCCGGTTAAGGTTTCGCTCACTTACGGTGAGCGAGTGAGTGACCCCGAGCGCGAGCCCTTGCCCTGGGTGGTGGTGCTGCCTCGCTCGCTCAGACTCCCACAGCAAAAATAAAGACGGCGGCGTCATCGTTGCTGTCGGTTGGCGAATTCTGTGCACTGGCAATTGTTATATATACACATCCCATCTTCCCACCCCCCCCCCTAATACAGGCCTCGCTCGCCGGCAAAGTGGATGTGTAGTCGGTCTTGAGCGGAAATCTATTACAGACGCAGCTCACTCTCCACCCAGGCGTTATACCAAGATGGTGTTCATTGACGGGCTGAAGTACGCGTGCGAGACGTGCATTCGTGGCCATAGAGTTACGACTTGCACTCACAAGGACCGACCACTGACGATGATCAAACCCAAGGGTCGACCGGTGTCGCAATGCGGGCATTGTCGGGCTCAGCGACGACACAAAGCAATGCATACTCGATGCGAATGCGCTGATCATCGTGGCGACGGCGAGTGTGAATGCCAGGTCAATCAGGAATGCAACTGTTCCAAACATAAAAACGCTGGACGGGCAAAGCGGAGAGCAGAGCTACGACAACAACAACAACAACAACAACAACGGGGTGTGTCGTCGACGGCAAGTCCTAACAGTGAAGATGATGGTGCTACTGCAGACGAACCTATTCCGGTCCAGGAGACTACTGTTGAGGTTCCTCCGTCTACGATCGCTGTTCTTCCTCCTCCTGGCTCAGACTACATTGCCAACCCGACAGATATCTATAACCAGACCATGCTCGAGCTTAACTCAGTAGTAATGGACGAGTACCCGCCGTCGTTTGATATAAGGCAATCGTTGTCGTCGTCATTGGTGGATGCTTACGAGGTTGCTGCTGCCGGCGGTTCATCATCGCTATGGTATAATGCAAATTTGCCTGTATTTCTAGACGACTTGCTAGACCAACAACCTCAACAGCAATTATCGCCGTCGTCGTTGTCAAAAAATATGAGTTTTGTCCAGTAGTAAAAACTAAGAATTTGAATGATTGATTTTTTTTTCGGCGTTGGTTGTCTTATTTGGCTTCGTTTTTTTCTTTTTTTTTTTGTTGTTGATAGATTACATTACAGCTTATAAAATCTATATTTACATATCACCATCGTTATCATAACCCTCCCGTGACTCTCTCTCTAGCGTACCTCTTTCTTTCTTTTTTTTTTTGTTTTTTTTTTTTCGATGTATGTACGTACGCTTGGAGCCAACAATCGATTCCGTTCTTCGGCTTTGGCGCACAGACGCCACCGCCGAGACCATCAAAAAAGCTTGGCACCCGACAGGCACACCAGTTGAAACTTCAGCTGTTGCTTAGTAGGCAACAACGATTGGCTGGGATTGCATTTCAACCTTTCTATCATACGATGATTGATTTTTAAGTCAATTACAATTTTAAAAATAATTATGACTTCACACTTATCCCTACCTCGCTCACCCAATCTTGCAAGTCAATTTTTTTTTTCTGTTTTCGTAATCGTCGGTTCAGCCCCTTCGTCTGACGCGGCCTTCGCGAAACGAAATCCGCCAATTTTGTTACCCGAAATGTGACTGATTTTCCGGCCCCCGCCCCTCTTCTCATCCAATACATAGAATTCTATTCTGCAAATTTGAAAATTCCCCTCATATTATGTAGAATAACAACTAATAAACTTTGGTTTACTATCACAAGGTGTAGAGAAATATAAGTGCTTTTGTTTATTACTGCCCGTGTCAATTTGGCCAAAATATCTCAGAGCACTCGTTATGTACGAGCAAATTTATCAACGCCACAGTCTTTTATTATTTGTACGTGGTTTCCAACTTTAAATTAATCTGTGTAAGCAAGATTTACGTGTTATTTGGTGAAACTAAAACGAAAGTCCTGTTGTGTACAATCGAACATTACTTCTACAGTTCGCTATAAAGCAAATATTACCGATTTACTGCCGTTAACAAAATGAATTTAATGATATATTTTTTTACTGTATAAGTTGTCTGTAAATTAAACTACAACATACTGCTTTGGACAAGTTTGAGTGTAAACATTGAATTTAGCTGTCGACGGTGCAAATAGTGATGACATTATTGTCAACCTGAGTTATAGTATTTACAGCTCATAATTAAAAATATTATTTTAAACCTTGGGCGAAATTAAAGCTTTACTAAAGTTTAGACTATAATGACAGATATAATTGTAAAGACTACCGATTCTTCGTCACTGAATTCCATGCCTGCCTACCCGTCCACGCAAGTCCTCAATAGGATTGTCAAAAGACTTGATATCTTCTATTATCCGCATTACTCAAGTATACAAACAGAATATACTATATGGTTTTAATTTATTATCCAGTACTGTTCACCCGCTTAACAAGCCAATAACGTCCTACAGAAAACTGCGGTGCTCATTGCATGTAAAACTCGCAGGGTTATCCAAATGGGATCAGCATAAATGATGATGCAATTTAATTGTAGAAGACAAATTTGCTTGATGTGATGACTCGTTCACATCAAAGGAACCAAAAGGGCGTCCGGCCAAAAAAAAAAAAAAAAAAAAAAAAAAGGGTGATTTAGATATCCCACCTTAAAAAAAACACCCCGTTACTGTTTGGTCAGAAAATCGAGACTGCGAGGTGCTTGCTCAAACGCATTTCGGGATGTTGAAAGATACACAATACTTGAAGCTTTTTCTCTACTTCTTGGGTACGACGTTATTTAGTTTTATGCCGATTGCTTGTTTTATGGTTTTGCTTCTTTTGTGTTTTTAATTTGTTCTTTAGTGATTAGGGGATGCGTGTAATAAGTAATATCAGTGTAACTGGACAAACGCGACGCGTCGTCCGTAGGTTTGTCTACGCGTTTTATAAGTACCTTGTGTGCCGTCTCGTTGCGTTGCTGCTTCAGTTTCGCTCGCTCTTCGACGAAGGCTAATAACTTTTTTGCGATCAGCTTGTCCCGATGTCAGTGACCACAGATAATTCCAAACGCCTTTCAGAGCCGCAAGCGAAGCCTCGAAGTTGAAGATCTGTCGTCGACACATGCCAGCTCTGCTGCCGCAAAAGAAACAGAACACCGAAATCTTGCTCTCTGATGCTAACTCAAGTGAGGAAGAGATGTCGGAAGAAAAGTTCGTTCATCTATAACACAGCCTGGGTTAAGACAAAGTACACTGAGGTGTATCTTAATGGCAAGACCTACCGAGAGAAAGAATGGCAAAAAATTGCACCAAGAAACGCACTACATCTGCAAGGAAGAGAACTGCAGCCAAAATTACGAAGCCTCTAAGATGCATGGAAACTTTGAAAACCTTGCGATGCACTTAAAAACTGTACACAAGATGAAATTACCGGCGAAACCAGGGACTCAGCAATTACTAAAACAGCTACGCAAATGGAAATTCAGGAGACAATCTCGAAGAGCAATGTTACAGCTAAAATGAATAAAACCAAGGCTATCATCAGAGACTTAGTTATTGAAGCACATTTACCGTTCTCGATTGTTGAACATGAAGTTTTTAATCGTCTTCTGCAGGAGTTATACGCCGGTACTCAAAAAGTCTGCGTCGAACATTCATGCGCGAATTAAATGCTGAGTTTGAGGATCAACGCAAGAAGTTAAAACGAGACTTGGCCGAAAGTTGCTCACGCATCTCTCTTACTTTAGACCTTTAGAGTTCGCCCAATAATAATTCAGAATTCGCCGTCATAGGACATTGGATCGCTACGGATTTCACGTACAAGCAGGATGTTCTGTCTTTTGATCCGGTTGATGGAACCCATGATGGCATAACATTATGCGATCATGTCTTAACTTGATTTGACGAAAAAGCTCTATTACATCACTTGTGATAATGCTAGTAATAATAAGGCAATGTGCGAGAAGTTAGTAGAAAAAAATTTACCAGCAAGGTAGATTCTACCATCTTCAATGAAGACATTAGAATTGGCTATCTCGCTCGTGTGACTAATCTTGTGGTCCAAGCAATCTTAGAGTGCAATAAATTCGTATCATCATGGAAGAAGAATAAGGCAGACATGATATCTCCTATTAACAAAATTCGCAGGGTAGCTGGCCATCTTGGTCGATCGTCGCAACGGACTGCTTAATGGAGAAAATGGGCCAACGCGGAGAAAAAGTCTGTCAAGCTTATTGAGAAAGACGTACCGAGTCTGTGGAATCTACCTACTGAATGCTTAAAGATGCGTTGGAGGTGTTATCAAGATGTACGCTGTCAGTCAAAATCTTTATGTTGACCTCGACTCCTCGGAACTGAAATTTCTCCGAAAACTTTGCATTGTTTTACAGAAGTTCGAAGAAGCCATCCTGGTAGTATCCACAGTTGGAGCGTCTGCATATTGTATTCTACTTGTTTATTTTTCCATTGGTCGCGTTATTGATGACGTCTTGAATGGTAAAGGAGATTTCGCCGGTCTTGATCATGATATTGTTGTAGCTGTCGAGGCTGGTAAGGTAAAATACGATTACTATTTCAAACAGGTGTTTGATAGGTCAGATATGGTCTTTAAGTTCAAGGACCGAATAGTATACCAGATTACACAATCCAGATCTGGAGCTCATCAAAAGATTACGAAAGCCAAGATCTTCGGAAGCATATGGTGACCATATCGAGCTGCAATCTTGTAATGGTCAGTCGAAGACTCTTAAAGCTCAGCAATGTCTATATGGTACGGAATCACTGTGTTTGGATAGTGACGATGACAACATTATAAACGAGCTTGATCGCTATCTTCGATATCCCGTTGTCAAGGAGGCCGGTGGTGATAGTCTTTTTGAATTGGACAGTATTCTATCGTGGTGGCGTAATCACGCAACAAAATATCCTGTTTTGGCATTGGCTGCCAGAGATTTCCTTGCGGTTCAGGCTTCAGAAGTGGCCGTTGAGCGATTATTTAACAACGGTCGTGATGTACTTGATTACAGGCGCAGGGGTATGACCGCCAGCACACCACGTATGGTGATTTTGTATAAGGGCAGAGAATTTGTTGCAAAAAATTCTTTTGAAGAAAGTAGGGATATCAGTAATGAGGATATGAGTGAGAGCGACCATGACTTGATTTGTGAATCTCAATATTTTTTTATTTTTTATTTATTTTTTAGTCTCTTTTTTTTATTTATTCTTATTGAGTTATATGAAATGCATGGCGATAATCTCTAGTTTGGCAATAGCTTAAAGAGCACTTTGGCCATTTTTATATCCGAGGCTTTTTGATTTGCATCCATGAAATAATATTGATTTTGACGATAATTGCATATGCGAATTTTAGAGAAACACCTAAAAGTCCCGGATACATTGCCTAAATTAATGTAAACCCAATATTTTCTCACTATTTAATAATCTGTATTGGATCTTATGTAATAATCCAACTTGCCTTTGATAACGAGTTAACACTGCAGTCACGGTTTCCTGTTCGTTTTAACCTTCATTGGCGCACTTTTGACGTTATAACTACGTGGACTTGGTTCCAATGATAGCCTACAGAAATGCATGTATCTATCACAACTTGAGATCATATAACTAATTAGCTCAATATACCAAAACAAACTACTGAAAGACTGCGCTAAGTGACGCGTCGAAGGAACGCGTTACGAACGCGTTCCCGCAAAAAGAAAATGTCAATCTCGTTCAACTTATCGACCTTCAAGTTAGGATATCAAATCCGAGGTTAGATCAATCTCAATTATCAAACCTCAGGCCTTAATATCAATACTATGTACTATAAATTATTAAATATTTAGTGGCTGAAAACCTAATAGCTAATTATATTTCTGTTCTCATCTGTTTGTTATAATCAAATTCTTGGCAACTGATCATTACTTTCTAGTTTATTTCAGTCCTTCACCAATGACTGTCAATTTCTGCGTCTAATAGCAATATATTGCAAAGGGTTGGCTTTCGCATGATATATTTGGTTACAGTGCACCTTCAACGACTTATATTGGTCACAGTGATTTTTTGTGTAATTTTCAGGCGTAAGACCCAGATTTATAGCTGGTCGCTCTCGACAGCGCGCACAGGTGAGTCCTTAATCAAAAAGAGAAATATGATCAATTCTTGTATTATGGCAAAAAAAATACATTATATAGTTGTTTATGTTTAAAAAAATTGGCTACAACAGTAACTTAAGCTACATTATAGCAGTGATGCAGCCAGAGACAGGTTTCTTTACCCTCATATGCACGTGTCGCGCTTGATCTGGTTCTACACCATCTCGGCCTACTGAAACTATAAAAAATTAGAAAAAAAAGGCGACAGCTAATCAATAAGCCAATATTATTTATTTAAGTTCAAGCCTATTTTGGCGCTGCAATTAAGCTGTACGCTAGCGGCCATGAGCGTTGCGAACGAGGCAATTGCTACAATGCAGTCACTCAATTTTGCCTTCCATATCTCAGAATCTATTTTCTGTATCCTGAATATATTAGGAAGAAGTAAGGCAATCAATTATCGCATTTGCTTTATTTTAAAACCAATACACTAGTTCTGCCTTCTGTGTTTCAGATTTTCTTCCGACATTATAGCGCATCTACTAGCGTCTGACCATTTTTTTTATTTCTGTTAAAATTTCAGCACCAACCCTACATTTCAGAAAATGACCATTCTGACTCGATGTCTCTCAAACTGTTATCTCGCTCGTAACGCTTCAAAAGGGTTAACCGTTATCTTTTATGTGACGACGAAGATGATATTCGAGGCTCTGCTACGAAGAGGGCCTCGAGTAGATAATGCAGAGTAAGCAGGTTGACAAGGTTCTATGACAAGGGTTAGGGCAAGGAGTAGGGCAATAAATACTTGGCAATAAAAGCGCAAGCGCAACGTTTGCAACTTACGCTGCAAGCCGCAGCCGCAAATCGCAAAAAAAGTTGCAAATCGCCATTTTGTGCCCAGGCCTACTATAATATAATCCTTTTTGATATGTAGCTTATCGCGTGATGTGAGATTATTGGGTCTAAACGCAGTATTACTACTTGTTAGTTCTGTAAAGTTTAAGGTTAGTGTGCAATTTATTTAACTGTGGTTAGGGTTTATACGTGAGAGAAGTTTTTTGTCGCAGACGTCGCACCAATCAATCTGTTCTTCAATGTGTGGGCTCTTAACACATCGCGAATCTTACCAGCCTTGACTTGCCTCTTGAGGTCATGGAAAATTATGTGACCATAGATCTGGTCAAGCAGTAGCAAATCTGAGCAAACCTTATCATCACCATTCTGAGTAGCGAAGGCAGTAGGGTTTTCTTGTTGATCCACATACACCCAGTTGTCTTTCATCATACCAAATTCACATAAGAACTTATTATCTTTGATCAGGGTAGCAAACGAGCGATCAGGTTGAAGAATAACTGAATACCCTGTATCCTTGTAAAATTGTGTTAATGAAATAAGGCTGATACCGAAACCGGAACAATTCTGACATTCTTGAGAATGACCTTGTAGGTGGCATCACCTTTATTGCTTCTGATCACCAAAAGAACGTCTGCCATCTTTCCGAGACAAATCACCGGGTTGTTCTTTATGGTCTTAAAGTTGGTGGCAGCAGCTTTTTCAGACCATACATGGACATTTGCTCCAGAATCTATGATTGTGGCAGATTGAGACTTCTGACGCAAACACTTTATCCCTAACAACTAATCTAGAAATTGCTGCAAGATTGACCTTATTGACTTATTATGATTACTAGTCCAATGACCTCTAGTTTCGCATATCTTACAATAGGGACCGGACCATTTCTTCTTTTTCTTGAAATTTTCAGAAGAACCAGTTTTTGCATTTAGATGGGTTTCTGATGAAGTTATCGCGTTAAATACGGTCCCCAACTTAGCTTTAGTTGGTTTCCCTTTCGCAATTGAACTGCCTTCTGCAGCACGAAGGAACGCTAAAATAGCCTCAGGAGTCTTCTCAACTTGGTTGTTCTCAATGGTTCTGTACATCACAGGGTTGTACCTCTTCAGTAAGTGCAGTAGTAAAGCCACAACTGTTTCATCAGGTTTCTTTGAGAGATTATTTCGAAATGTCCTGACTTCACCTAAGAACTCATTCATTTCGTCCTTGGTATTCAGTTGTGGTTCTAACACTTTCTCGACAACTCTCCTAGTGTGGGTGTTGCTGGATGTCTTGTCCAGCCTTATGACTTCATTTATTATCAAGACAACATAAAATTCGCAGTCCGCAGCAATTTGTTCCACAGCAGCATCACCAATTATCGAGTTATGAACCACTTGACCAATTGCGTCCAAGATTTTCTTTCTCTGAGCTTCATGGCCTGTATTCTCTTTGTAGTTGACAAATATACTCTCCATCAACTTTTTTTTAACGAAGCTTGCATTTTACGTAAATTCAAATTTATTCTGTTTCTCCACTCGACAAAATTGTCTAACGCCTTAGTAACCTTTGGCAATGGAAACAGCGAATATCTACTTCCTGGACCCATGGTGGTCGCAGGGCTCATAACCTCTGTAATTGATGCCTGTGGACATAGTGTAGATAAACAAACAAGAATAGTATCATTATTCAATCGATTTAGGCATTTGGTTGCAAAGAACCCAAACGCGGCTTAAGGTTAAGAAAAATCGGCAGGCGTTATTATCCGGGGTAACTCATCGAGCCGCAAGTTTATCGCAGGCGGCGTGCGCCCTCTAACTGGAGGCGCCCCTTACCCACCGCACACCACCTCGGAGCTCCAGACCGAAACCATTGTATCGTTGAAACGTAGAAGCTCTTCAGGCGTATTGCAGCACGTCGGGAGTGTATACGATTATAGCTAATAGGATTGTATATATTTAAAAGTTACGGATGCGACTGAGTTATTAATGAGTTATTATCAGTAGCTAGATAAACTGAACGCTAATAAGTATATTTTCTACATAGGGTCTTTGCAATACACCGAGAGGTATTTTAACATCTCTAAAATTTTTTATTTGACTAGTTTCAATTTATAAAACTCGACTTTCTACAATTATATACACAGTATCATATAAGGCAGGAGGTAGACGATAATTATTGTCAGAAAGTACGATCGGTACATACAACAAAGCTCAATCCTAACTTTTCTGAAAGTCTCCGTTTTTAGTAGTCAGATAGTGAACAGCGCTACGATTGCCATGCACATGCTAAACTAATTTTTTGATACTGTATAGTTGCTGCAATTCGGGCTTTTTATCCGGCAAGAGTGTGTCACTCGGGTGGGTGCAAAATTTGTTTGGCTGCTCGGTGTTGACCCACGTCAAGTTAAGGTTCTTCAATCGCCGCACGTGGGTCATCTGCATTGGGTTAGGCGCAGAGCAGCCGGATCGTGCACGATGCCAGCCTCCAGGACACAAAAAAAAAAAAAAAAGCTTTCAGGGCTTTAGGGGAAATCTACGTTTAGGGCGTTGGAGAGAGAGTTCGTTTTTCCGTCTTCTCACAGAGTTATTGCGGAGAAACAGTGACGACAACAACCGGGTTGATGATTAATGGCAAATGGACCGGCTGAGGGGGGACACGAGGTGAGGAGGGGCCCACGAAATGGGGGACCTGAGCCCGCAAGCGAGGTGGGAATGACAATCGAGGAATATAAACACAGTGATCATACAATAACCTGGTGTTTCCACTTATGTTGTTGGTGGTACTGTATACGTAAACGGGAGTGTGGTGGATATAACCGACAAGCGACAAGCCCTACATACAATTACCTCCCCGCCAGTTAAGCGCCTTCTTTGCCCAGCCGGTTGCCGGCTAATTTTGGGCAAAACGTCTCCCCGAGAGCAATCAGCCGAGGGCGTTGTACCCGGGGAGATGGCGCGGGCGGGCGGCGGTTCCGGACTGCAACCCTCCGAAGCGACGGGTGAAGAACAGTTGGGAGGGTACGGGTAGACGTGTAAAGTACTGTATGAGGCTATACAGACGGCGGTGATGCTGAGTGTAGTTAAGTTGTTGGAGGATATTATTATAATGGTAGGTATATGATTTAGGGTGATCTATATGTCATCCATTTGCTACTAGCTAATAGCCCTCTCTCTACGTTGATTTCCATCCGATCGCCGTCCTAAGCATCCCCCCCGCGGCGGATCCGGAGGGTACATACGGCGGTTATATATATTATACATGTCTATATGTCGATATAAAATGGGTGCAAGACTTTCGACACAATAGATTGCAACTTCCACCCTCGTTCTCTTGTAGTCTGTTTCTTTAATCTCGGATATTTTCCAGTGGGTGTCCTCTTGGTGAGATATCCTTTCTTCTTTACCCACTCCGGATATTGCGACATAGACATACCGGACCGGCTTTCCAAACCTCACCACGATTGTCCTCGGATGAGCTTGATTGACAGCTTCAACCAGAACGCATCGTCTTATATATTCATACAGCAGCAAACTTACAACCGCCTCCGGTAAATTATTTTACCCATCTACAAACCCAAACCGACCGACCCATCATCGATTCTGCTCCGCTTTCCCGGGGAGGACCACACCGAAAACCGCGCCAATGTGGAAAATGTCCACATTGAGTGTGTGTGGGTCAAGCTCTCCCCCCACCCCCACTCTCGCCCTGGTGATGAACCGAGACATTGTGAATCGGCTTGGCTTGGTTTTCTTCTTTTGCCCGCCCCCAGCAGTGGACTTTTAACGATCCCTGATGACTCGGCCGTAGTTGACGTTTCCCTTTTTTCTTTTTTCGTTTCATTTCCTCTTAGGTTGTTAATGGAGATGTGAGTTGTGTCCAGGTGTTGCACAACAGCTACTGCATATTTATCCTACGCAGATATCTCTATAACCGGCAAACCACCTTTCCTACCCATGACGTCTCCTTCTGGTCCGGCACCGCCTTCCCAACTTGGGCCGTCGGTCGTGATGGCCCCACAGCAGCAGTCGTCAGGTCCACACGTAGTCAGTGGGGTCATGAATCCTGGTAATAAATTGTCATCTACAAGAGGGATATCATCTATTGTCAACAGCACCGCTAATGCTGTCGCGGCTGCGATTGCAAACACATCCTCACCAAAGAACGGGCATGTTCCTCGAAAGCGGTCAAAAGTATCTAGAGCTTGCGATGAGGTAAGTTTTGCAACTAATACCTGGTGGTTCTTGAATCTGTTTTAATGCTGATCATAAGTGCCGGAGAAAGAAAATTAGATGCGACGCTGCTATGGATGGATCTGGTGATCCATGTTCGTCGTGTAGACGAGTGGGCGACAAGTGTTCATTCGCTAGAGTTCCTATGAAAAGAGGACCTTCAAAAGGGTAAGCAAATTTTTATAAGATGTCGCGTTTAAAGTTACTGATATATTTGCCAGCTATATCAAAGAACTTGAAGATAGATTGAATACCCTCGAAAATTCAATATCTGACTCGCCTAGTCGTCGACTTTCGGCAGTTTCAGCAGACAACAATCTTCCAAGCGCAACTCATAGAGGTTCAGTTTCATCAAACGGTTCAAACACATATCTCGCAGATTCTCCATCGTCGTCGTCACACTATACATATCACCAACAACCACCACAGCTCCCATCTCTGACTATGGAATCTCGTGCTTCCCAGCCTCACAGACTACCACTTCCACCACCATCCCATATTGCACTACCTCCATTGCACTCGTCATCTTCATCAGGAACTCCTCCTCCTCCATCACCAGCAATCGTTACTGGTCGCAAGCGTGCGCTCTCATCGTCTACTGAATACGGCAACCATTCCGCAGCCACCACTACCGCAGTTCCGCAACTCAATCCTCCCAACTCGACGACCAACAACCAAGAAATTAACAGACTTCCATCGTTGGCAGACTCATTTCGAAATTCGGACTTAATTCGGCATGAAGAATCAATACCGCCGTACATGGCTCCGCCAAACGCAAATCATTATTGGAAGCCAACCAACCCTTACGATGAACAATCCAACATTGTCGGTTCAAACTCCCGAAGGTCTTCATTGCAAATAAATTTAAGCAGCAGCAGCGGCGGCGGTGGTGAAGCAAAAAGTCCTCGTGCGCAGGTTGTACTTCCACCGATGCCTCCATCGATCACGGCGGGGTCATCGAATTTCAGACCAAGTAAGATCCATCGCCATTCAATGTCTACTACTACGTCGATTGATCAGCCTATCGACTCACTTCACTTATTCTGGTGGGATGAGTCAGCAGTCGATCGGTATTATAAGGCTGTGCATCCAGTTTTACCATTGCTGGAGCATTCCAAGTCACGACTCCGAGCTCGGTTGGTGTCTGCTCCGTCGAGCATCCGGACCGCGTTTCTGCATGCGCTCTACAACGACCCGCGGGGCACACCTGAGCTCGAACAGGGGCTTTCGGTGTCATCTGCACTGTTAGTTATTCAGGCATACATTTTACTTGCAATCGATTCGTCGGCTCAAGGGCCGTCGTCGTTACGATTCGGAAAGTCAACCTCGTACTATCTCGGTGCGGCGGTGGGGCTATACCACTCCCTCAAAGTCCAGGATATTACGATAGCTGGATCATCATCGCCTGGTTCTGAATCTGATTTTGATAGTCCTGCAAACTTATGTCGAAGAACTTTTTTGGTGCTGGCGACATTGGATCGGTGGCATACTGCTGCTACGAGGGTGCCGCATTTATTACCTGATCACTCGATTGTACTGAGTTCAGACGATCGAGTATGTTTGTCGTCACCTACAGCGTTTCATATTTTAAGATTGTCTTTGGTTTTGGGACATGTGATTGATTCATGTTCAGACGACCAAATTACTCGATACCAGTACGTAGCTACAATCCTACGAGGCGAGCTTGATCGTGTGCGCGAGACAATAGAGGAATTATGGGACCAATCGCCGTTATTGGAAATTTCATACTGGCATGTCAACTTAGCAGCATTACGACTTCTTCATGCTGTGGAACCACAGGTTTTACTTGGTCCTGCATTACGAGTGGTCCGGTTTTTGACAACCGCCACCACCGCCGTTGGAATGAATCTTTTTGGAATGCATTTCTTGGGACTTGCAGTTTCTACACTTGTGGATCTGACTGAAGTCCACGAGACTCGTGACGAGGCATGGAAAGGATTACGAGCCGTAGTGACTAAGCTTGCTACCGACGACAGCGCAACGATTTCTTCTGACTGGACATCAACGATCCTATCATGCATCGACGCCAAACAATCCTGTCAATCACAAGACAAAACAGCTGGTTCACCACCATCGTCATCGAGCTTGGAAAGACTTGCTGCGATCGCAGTAAGCGAATCAAATAATGGCAGTAATCGGTTATTAGCTGATACTGCAAGATTAAAAAAGGTTGGGTATTTAGGGTACTTTGTGGTTTAGGAGTTTTTCTTTTTTCCTTTTTCTTTCTTTGAGGCTAGCTATGTAATTAATATCAAATAACGGTTTATAGTTATCATCACGTTTGTTAATAATTTGGTTTGTAAATTGCTGGAACCAGTAGAGATGTCTAGACAAGTTTAACCGATCTCCCCCGCGGGAGGCTCACTGGGCGCCCCGGACCACATCCCGGTTCGGGAGGACGAAGACGTTTTCCGCTGTCATCCCGCCTCCTCCTCCACAGGGGGCGGATTCGGATAAATGTGTCCCCGACAAAAGGGAGTCAGTTGCCGCTGGGAATCAATCACCAACCCTAGAGGGGGGATATCGCATCATTTTAGGCGCGAATAAATAACATCATCGCGTTTAAACATTTGGCGGTTCGCACTAAAAACGGAAGCGAAACCGGACAACTGTTCTACCAATTGTTACCATAAGCTAAATAGAAATTTAAAAAAAAGAAAAAAAAGCAATACCTTTGATAATTATCCTTTTTGCGGTGCATTATACAACGTGTTGATTTCGAGATTAAACATTATGTAAGGATGAATGGTGAATGGCGTCTATATCCGCGTTTAGGCGGCTGGTAAGCGATATGTATGTACACAAAACGTTTGCATTATTGCATAGTTACACCCTACCAAAACCATCGTCTAAATTCCCCCTCTCCAAGCAAACAAAAAAAAAGGCTTAAATTTGTTAGGTTATCATCGTGTGATGTATCATAATTCGGCGGCGATTCTTCGGCGTGAGTATGGTATGTATGGTGGATGAGAGTTAGCTGCATTCATCGTCGCCTTCGCATACAGGTCCTGGTCATCCTTTTAGCAAGTTTACTTTGCTGTGGGTTATCAGTCGTTTGATGAATATTACCATCCTACTGAAGAATATACGATATTGCATCACTATCACATTGTCCGCCAATTGTCACTTGGCTAAGATAAGTTTATGTGCTTGTTTTTGTATAGATTCGACCGTAATTCTAGTCATGTATACAACGGTTGTATCGTGATTGATCGTCAATGAACGTGATCCAATATCTAATACTATTGGAGGCTTCATACTGACATTATTGTTGTATAAGTATTCAAGTTCCCTTTTTTTCTCACTTACATCCAGACCAATTGCCGAATCCGATTTTGACGGTATTATCTGCTGCAGCATTGATGTCACAGTCAGTATTGGCCATGCAAAATCTGGTCTATTTCAGAAACTGTAGAGCGAGCTCCTTACGAGTTATTCTGCTTGGTAAGAAGCCAGATCTGACTGGTGATTCCATGTCTATCGAGCTACGACGATGTTGTCCAGAGAATTCAAAGCATCGTGTTGCCATAGATATTGAAATGCAGTATTTTGATGTGAATTGATAGACCATCGAAAGATATATTGGTATTGAAGTGCATGAGGGTATTTCCGGACAAACATGGGTCCCTGATCACCAGTTTACGACAAAATCCAGTACTGCTGGGTAAAAGCTACGTCGTGTATCCATGAAGAAAACCCGGCATATATATTCGATTGTAGAAACTACACTACCGCCAGCATTGACTTTGAAGTTTATAAGGTCACTCGTTTAGTGTTCGAAAATGCACTTCATTGCGAAAGGAATCGTCGATGAACAATTTGCATCACACTTTTATTGATAAATATAACGCTCATCTTGTTTATATCTCCAATTTAGTCAAATTGTTCGCGTGAGAATTTCCAATACCCGTCAACAGATGTGCGCACCCAGGTTATCGAGTATTATTAGATGTAAAATTTGATAATCCATGTAGTTCGTTAAGCTGTAGGTTGCATCTTGTTCATCCAAACAATTTATCGTCATCTAAACATGATAACCACTATACAAAACGTTGAATAACCATCTCCCGCCGTTTGTATCAATCATGCCCATAGCAGTATTAAGCAGTCTACGCTAGATACTTGCCATATTGATTAGTACAAAAAGCTCTAAAGATATAAGTTATCACAATCTGGACCGCATAGCAGCTTCCAACCGCCCTGCAGCCAACAATGGCAAACACCATTTCAAATCTTTGATCCCAAAATTTAATGGCTCGAAGGGAGAGCCTAGAGCATCCTCTCCCTTTGTAAAGCTTCCACCATTACTTTTAGTGGTGTTGAATCAATTCCTGAACAAAAGTTCTCCTTTTTGAATTTGAACAATACTCATCGATTTGCCTTTTGTGATTTATGTACATGAGACCATGCTCCGGTTGAAATGCAACTTCGTCAATTCAGGGGTAAGCTCTCTTGCATCACAACCATCCTTTGGGAGTTCACGACGATGATCTTCCGCAGCACACCTGGTTAATCTTATACATTTAAACAACGATCCTATATATATATTCAGACATGGTGATTTTGTTACGGCACTGGAATAGTTGCCGTCTACGAATATTTAATATTCACAGTCTGGTCGGCCGCCCGAGGTATTCACAATGGACTGTACGGAGGATCGTCAGGCCGCGTCGGTCCTTGATGATTGCGCTTGCCGGCACAGTGACTGCTTTCGGGACTACGTCGATGATCCGATGCGATAGTGCAAAGTTTCCATCATTTGAAGACTTATCGCAAAGACCAATCCAGTATGAAACAAGGGAGGATTATATGCTCGCAGTGTCGACTGAACAAGCTCAGGAGCGCGCCCACCCACATGAACAGCAAATGCATGACAAGAACCGATTCACAGCCAAATTATACGATTTTTACATTGCAATCTATGAGTCTGTTGCTACTGGACTTAGATTTCTTCACCTTGCAGCTGTTTTCTTGCCAGTCATGATTGGAGCTCCGGTAGTATTGCTGGGAAGTAGAGTGAAAGATCGAGATAACGAGCGCGCAGGCGCTCTGTGGTGGTATAGATTGCTTGTCCGGAGTATGGAGCTAGCTGGTCCGACATTCATAAAATTGGGTCAATGGGCTGCGTCGCGAACTGATATATTTCCAAGCATGATGTGTCTCGAGATGTCGAAGCTACACTCTTCGGTAAATGCCCATTCGTTTGAGTACACTAAACGCACTATCGAGAACGCATTTGGGGGTTTAAAACTCGATGAGATTTTTGCAGAGTTTGATCATAAGCCGCTTGGGATTGGTGCGATCGCACAGGTGTATAGAGCTAAACTTGGACCGAAAGTTCTGGCGATGCTTAAACTCCACGACCACACTTCATCTGCAAAGGCGGCCAAGACGACAGATGGGAACACTTGGGTTGCTGTCAAGGTGTTACATCCTCACGTGGAATCCCACGTTTCGCGCGATTTAAAAATCATGATGTTCTTTGCCAATGTGATCAATAGCTTACCTACGATGGAATGGTTATCTTTACCCTCCGAGGTAGATCAATTCGGTCACATGATGCGAATGCAAATGGATCTCCGGATAGAATCCGCAAATTTAGCTATCTTTGCAAAGAATTTTGGTTCAAGAGATGGTATCCATTTCCCGGTTTCGTACTCAGCATTACTGAACGACAACATACTTCCGGATGAAGCGGCTAGAAGGGTGCTGATTGAAGAGTATGTTCCAGCAGTGCCAATAGATCGATTATTACACCTTCCATCGAAGGGAAGAACCAGATTAGAAATAGAAGTTGCAGATATGGGCTTAAACGCGTTTCTCAACATGCTGCTGATCGATGACTTTGTTCACGCGGACTTGCATCCTGGCAATATCATGATTCGGTTTGTGCAAACCCATTCATTGTCTGACGGTATTGTCACAAACGCGGCTGCATCATCCATGCGTTTATGGGGTAAAGGTTCAGTTTTCGATGTGCGAGATTCAAATTCGATTACACAACATTTATTGGCCATCAAAGACCCGGTCGAGTTCCGAAAAGAACTGGATAGAATTGACACAGAGGGTTATAAACCACAGATTGTATTTTTGGACGCAGGTTTGGTAACAGAACTAGACGCAATCAATCGTCGGAATTTTCTAGATTTATTTACTGCTATTGCAATGTTTGATGGTTACAGAGCTGGTCAACTTATGGTCGAGCGATCGCGCACTCCACAGACCGTGATCGATGCCGATGTGTTTGCGCTCAAGATTCAACATCTGGTGTTGAATGTGAAATCGAGTACACTTGCGCTAGGAAAAATCAAAGTTTCAGATATTTTGAATCAAGTGCTTAGTATGGTTCGAAAACATCATGTAAGAATGGAAGGTGATTTTATTAATGTCGTGTTATCGATCTTGTTACTTGAAGGTATTGGGCGCCAACTAGATCCGACGCTTGATGTTCTATCGTCATCACTTCCCATCTTACGAAAACTTGGAACAATGTCTGGTCATGGCGGAATCACAGGTGATGATGCATCTCCACGAGATTTGATGGCCATGCTTAAAGTGTGGGTCGCTCTTGAGGCACGACAGTTTGTTACTGCATCAGCGTCTGATATAAACAGACTTGTGAAATACGATCGGTTATGTCCTAATATGTAAAAAGAATCATCTATACAATATAAAATAGTTATATACAATTTATAAACCAAAATCGAAAATAAACAAAAAAAAAAAAAGAATTTGACCTCTATACAAGCATTTACGCGGTCAGTCGCTTTTGATTATGTCTAAACTCTGAATCTTCCATCTGCTCAAACATAAAAGTAAACCCGCTAAAAATCCGATTTATTGACTCGTGCATATCTTCTTGCTCTATAGTCATATCCTTATCCCTGACAGACTTGAGTTCTCCATCTGCAACTCCACTTAAAACCCGTTGTAAACATTCCTGGAACAATTTCATTGTAGAGTGAACCAACATCGGTACCGTGCTATCGTTCGATAGAATCTTCATCGGGATCCAATGATCTACCCAAATCTTTTCCTTATCTACCTTCATATGTGACGAGAACGCCATCGCAACTATCGGACTGACTTTAGTCGTTTCCCTAAGCGATACCTGCTTTGCATTCGCGTCCTGTTGAACCTTATCCCCAAATCCGATTACAGCTCCCATTCGCATATGCGGGTTGTATTCCATCACACCATACGGTTTGCTCGGATCCTTTGGCTTGGGAAAATTTAGTGACGACGGATGCAAAACCGCAGATAGCTCAGTTTGAGTACGTAACCCTCTACCAGTTTGGTGTATCGCAACATTAGGATACATTCCAGCAAACACAAGCGCTTTGATAAGAGGTGCATTCAGTGCGGCCGCGTTCAAAGATTCATGTCCGAATTCTAGTTCAAGCCATTCTGAACGAGGCGTGTCTGGAATAATATTACGCTCGACTAAAATTTTGTACAGTTGGTCAGCAACCGAGCGAACGGCATTGAGCGCACCGATATGAAGGAAATTCTTAACTGCAAAATCCTTAGCCGCCTCACGTCCTGATTTAACCAGCACCTCACGATATTGCCTGAACGCATTAATCGCACACAAAGTATCGGAGTACTCGTCTTTACCGAATTTTTGGTGAGCTAACTTGGCTCGCTCCCTAGCATCTGGCGCTCGCACAAATAAAGATTTTGAGTCATGTAATGAAGCAGCGATCAGCATTGGGTCCAAGCATCTAAACACAACACCAAGCAGCAACATGCGCGCAATCTGTGGGTCGACCGGTAGCAGCGACATCACTTTACCTAACGGTGTTAATCGCTCGTTCTCATCTATAGCACCAAGATTATTGAGAGACGCAATTGCATGCTCTACCGCGCTTGTGGCTGGTGGCTCGATCGAATCGCTAAGGAAACTCAATGCTTTCTCCGTAGTTCCAAACAATTTTGATTCCAAACATGTAGCCCGTAAGTCAGACCGTAAAATTTCAGGAGTCGGGCTTGATGGTAAATTTTCATAAGTCTTTTTAGAATAGACACCATAGTAGACACCACTCGACACACGACCGGCACGACCCATACGCTGCTTCACATTCGATTTTGAGACCCAGTCAATTAACAATGAGGTAATTCCTTTCCGTTGCACATATCGCTTCTCGCGTTCTTTACCACTATCAATTACATACTTGAGTTCCGGTACTGTGACCGAAGTCTCGGCAATATTGGTCGATAGGATGATCTTGCGACATCCTGCTGGAACTGCCTCAAATACTTTACGTTGTGAATCTGGCAATGTAGAGTGTAACAAATAAAGTCGTGCCTTTAAGGGATCGCCTAAAATCTCTGCCATCATACTGTGCGATTCGAGATATTTCTGCACGGACACTAAATCTGACAATCCTGGCAAGAACACAACAATCGAGCCATCTGTAGTTGTTTTAAGAATGTGTAAAACAAGTTCACCAATAAGAGAGTTTGGAACGTAGCTAGCATCTGCAGTGGGTGCATCATTCTCAACCTTACCATTGATGTTGACTGTAGTACGCCAATCTACAATCGGAGCATTAGCGGTTTTAGAGCTATTACCTTTTCGTTGTTTAGGACTAGGCTTGAAACTTCGCTGAGTAGTGATATATTTTCGCAACTGAACATCCGACTTGCAAAGCCCGTCTACATCCACGAGTTGCTCAATATCTTCCAAAAAATTTTGTTGCACTGGGAATGTGCGACCAGGTACTGAAATTGATGGACATTTACTGGCATCGGTAGAGAAATACTCTGTGAACAAACCAGTTTCAACAGTAGCTGACATAAGTACAATCTTAGGCACCTTGGCATCTGGATTAGCTTGTTTCTTAAGTACAAGTCGCTTCACCAAGGTCAATAAGAAATCAGTCAAAATATTGCGTTCGTGGACTTCATCAATCAAAATATGCGAAATACCGTCTAGCGCATGTTCAGGATCTTCCTGCATCTGTCGTAGCAAAATACCTGTTGTCATGTAATTGATCGTACCAGTTCGCGATCGAGGTGGCCTGCTATTAAACCGAACTTGAAAACCAATATTACTACCAATGTTCAGTCCACGCTCAGCGGCAACACGCTCCGCGACAGACATGGCAGCAATTCGCCTAGGCTGTGTACATACAATGTTGCATTCAGCGGCACAACCTCGAACAGTCATCTGTTCGAGTAAAAGCTGTGGCACTTGTGTCGATTTACCACTACCAGTAGCACCGATAAGTAACGACACATCGTTATTGTCGATCATTTCCAAAACCTCATCAGCGTACTCCGTGATTGGTAAGGACTGTCTAATGCGTCGTACCTTTTCAGTATCGGGATTACTAAGATAAGCCTGATGCTTTCTTTGCGCTACCGCACTGTACTTAGCCAGCTCTTCCGGAGTTGCCTTAGTTACTGAATATCGCTCTCCCGATTTCTTGTCGTCAATGATCTCTTCTTCAGAATCTGTCGTCAGCTCCTTCGTCTCGTTAAGCTGCTCCATTAGCGCGAACGAATTAAGAAACTTTTGCATCTCACGATTGGTAGCTTTCATACACCGGATGATGTCGCCATTCATTTGTACAAAAACAGGATCGATATCTGGTAAAAGTTCGCCATTTGTATGCTTCAAAGTAGCGATGAAAGCATCCCACACTTCAGGATTCTGTTGTTTCAAAACATGTGCACACACCAGATATGCACCAGCAATAGCGGCTTTTTTACTATTCATGCCTCTGATTTCGCCTACTAAGGTATCACCGACATAAACTTCGCCCTTGTTGAGGCCTTTTTCAACTGACACTTTGTCTACGGCTTGTGTGCCATGGTACCGTCGTGTAGCGTAATGAACAAATAGCTGTGCATTATTGACGTTGAGTTGTGTAACGTCGTTGACAATGAACGTTCCACTGCTGCCTGATTCTTCCTTCATTTGTTCCCTAAGCATACGTTCAAACAAACGCTTGAAACCTGCACACGCAGCTTTCTGAGCTTCAATGACAGTCATGCCCCATCCATGTGACTTGATATGCCCTTGCGTCCATTCAACCGTAATGCGAAAACGTTTAGGCGAATTTGTTTTGAAGTCGCCGAATTGTTTAGTATTAAAAACAGGTAAATCACCGTATCGAATGCATAAATTCAAAACGTCTAAGTTGCCATCAACTTCTTTACGAATGACTTCTCGTGACAACATGCTTGACATATTTTGGTAGTTGAACTTGGAGCCGCCTAACAAATACTCGCTCGGGTCATTGAGTTCAAAAAGACGTCGCAAAATCTCTCGATAAATACCCTTCCTAACCGCCTGCACAAATTAGTATCATAAGCTATACCATTGTTTGTAGTGTTTACCTTAATATGCTGTTCCCTAAATGTCGCTGTGAATTCTGGAATGTGGACTTCTGGTGGCGGGACAATACGGGCAGTCGCAGTAATTTGATATTTACTCAATTGTTCGTAGGAGATGTCGGTTTCATATCCAAACACTCGATTATATATCTCTTCTGTGTCAAAATCCAAATACGGGCTATACTCTTTCCCCTGTCGTTGCAACTTCGCCGCAGCTCTCTTGAGCTCTTCCACCGGATTTGATCCAAACGACTGGGTATGTGGAACTTTTTGAGATTTCTTAGTCTTTTGTGACCGAGACCTCTTTGAAGCCTTCTTGTTATCGTCTAGCCATACCGGCGCACTACTACTGTACTCGCGCGCCAGCGGTATACTAACCGCCGCCGCTGTCCTCAATGCAGCACCACCAAAGTCTGCCTTGTATACATGGCGAACCAGTATCCGTGGCCACGACAATTGCGAGCGTGCCTATGAACATTAGTAAACTTGACTGGCGCTGAAGCACAACCAGCAGGACCCCGTGGACTATTGGCTCCGCGGACTGCTTCCCAAGTAGATGAATGCACTTACCGCCATGAGCGCCAGCCGAACACTCATATTGCAGACGGGCTATTAGCTCCCTTAACCAAATGAGCTAAAATACTCTGCAGCACTACTTTATAACCAAAAGAGCTCTTCGTCCAGTTTCAAAGCCAGTCGCTTCGTCTATCTTATATTTTCGAAACTCTCCCTCGATAACCTGCTAATTTTCGGGAGGCGCAGATTCGGCCACTGCACAAAAATTTCTTCCCAACGCCGGGTAAATATGTTTCGAGCCGCGCTGGGACAGTGATAGACCTAATAGCCTATTACGTGTCACGTGCCAGGAGGCGGCCAATAGCAGGCGAGAAAATGCGTAGCAGTAAATGTAAAAAAGAAATTCAGTTTATAGTCAAGCATTTAGATAGCTTGACTTGACCCTTTATAGCTACTGACAAGCTGTTATATTAGTTTGCAGCGCCTCTAGCAGGTTAGAACTGCTTTGAACACGTGATTTACCCGGATAGCAAAAAATTTCTTTAAAGCGTTGTTCTGGGTGCTAGAGCACCTGCCTAACCGGCCTTTCATTATCCGCGTGTTCAGCACCGCGATGGGAACGTAGAGGTCAAAAAAAATTGAATACCGCATTGCCAGGTCGGCTTACGGCAGGCCACTTGTTCGCCACATACACTTGCCTTCAGAATACACAGGCTCATCTGACAGGCATTTTATTGTGATATTGTTTGGTGCTCCAGTACTGTACTGCATCGAATACTTCTGTAAGTGGTTGCTTGGCGTGGGTGCAAAGATGAGCAGCGCCGCTAACATACGTCCATAGTGCATCACCCCCGGTAAAGTAGCCCACGATTAATATACGGTCACTCGTCGTCTGTGTAATTGTCCAAGCTCCTATTTTCAGGCCTTACTGCGTTTGATCAGTAGTATTTTGTCAATCACATAGCACAATGTCCGACTCAAACGTGCCGCAGAGCTGGGAACAGCAAGCTGCATCGCAGGAAGAGATTGATCAATTGCAGCAACAAACTGCCAATGTGCGCATCGGCGGCCAGCAGGGTGGATATCCGAACCAGTATGGCCAGTCTCAGCAGCAATACTACGCCAACAATGGCCAATATCAGCAACAACAGGGCTACTACAACCAGTATCAACAACCATACAACGGCCAGTACCAACAGCCATCACCACAGCAGCAATATTATAACAATAACAACGCTGGATTTACTGGTAACCCGCGACGACAGCAAGGTGCTTTTTCTGCCAATGCCCCATCGTTCAAACCAAACTTCCAAGCTCCTGCGTTTGTGCCCACTAGTGTACGACCACCAGCTGCTGCCAGTGCCTCGACCACGACTCCTGTTGCACGGTCACCAGCTCCATCCGGTGGGGCTACTATGACTAGTCCAAATGTTTTGAAGATTGGTGGCTCCAAGCCAACTGCTACAGTGACATCTACGGGGCCAAAAACCATCAAGATTGGTGGTTCTAGCGAGGACAAGGCTGCAAGTGGGCCCAAGGTTCTCAAGATTTCATCGGACTCCAAGCCGGATGTCAAAGCTGAGGCTAAGCCTGCTGCAGAGACCAAGGCTGCTCCTACTCCCGCTGCCAAAGCTCCAGCAGCTTCCACCCCAGCCAAACCTTCAACTCCTAGCGAGGGCGCTTCAGCTGCAGTTGCTGCTGCTATTGCAAACCCACCCACTGAAGAAGACAAAATTGACGAAGCTGTCGTAGAAGAGCTTTTTGGCAAAGAGCACTTGTCTATCATTTTTATGGGTCACGTCGATGCCGGTAAATCTACCATGGGTGGAAATCTGCTGTTCTTGACTGGAACTGTTGACAAGCGTACAATGGAAAAGTATGAGAAGGAGGCGAAGGATGCCGGTAGAGAGAGTTGGTACCTGTCGTGGGTTCTTGATTTGACTGCCGAAGAGCGATCGAAGGGTAAGACTGTTGAAGTCGGACGTGGTTTTTTCGAGACTGAAAAGCGACGGTATACTATTCTTGACGCCCCTGGACACAAGACCTATGTTCCTAGCATGATTGGCGGTGCTTCACAAGCAGACGTTGGCATTTTAGTTATTTCAGCCCGTAAGGGCGAATATGAAACCGGTTTCGAGAGAGGTGGCCAAACCAGAGAGCACGCTGTGTTGGCCAAGAACCAAGGCGTGAACAAGCTCATTATTGCTGTTAACAAGATGGACGATCCCACAGTCAATTGGTCTAAGGAAAGATACGAAGAGTGTACCGGAAAGCTCTCAGTCTACCTCAGATCGCTTGGATACAAGCCGAACGAGGATGTTATTTTTATGCCTGTCTCTGCATACTCTGGTGCTGGTCTGAAGGATCGTGTGCCTACTGACGTTTGCCCATGGTATAACGGTCCATCATTGCTCGAGTACCTTGATAACCTGGAACTTACTGGACGTAATGTCAACGCGCCGTTTATGATGCCTATTGGTGCTAAATATCGTGATCTTGGTACCATTGTTGAGGGTAAGCTCGAGTCTGGACACGCCAAGAAGGGTTCACAATTGGTTGTCATGCCAAACAAGGTGCTTGTTGAAGTTTCTACTATCTATAACGAAACCGAACAAGAGACAAGCATGGCCGTGTGCGGTGAGCAAGTCAAGCTTCGTCTCAAAGGTATTGAAGAAGAAGACATCCAGCCGGGCTACGTCCTGTCGTCAGTCGACCACCCTGTTCATACCGTGACTGCATTCGAGGCACAAATCGCGATTATTGAACTCAAGTCTATTTTATCTGCTGGGTTCACCTGCGTCATCCACGTCCACACAGCGGTCGAGGAAGTTACTTTTGCAGCATTGTTACACAAGCTCGAGAAGGGATCTAACCGTAAGAGTCGTAAGCCACCAGCGTTTGCTACTAGAGGTATGCGCATTATCGCTCGACTCGAGCTGGTCTCTAATTCTGGCTTCTGTATCGAGAGATTCGAGGACTACCCACAGCTTGGAAGATTCACTCTGCGTGACCAGGGAAATACGATCGCTATCGGAAAGGTTACAAAGCTACTCAACTAAGCAACAAAAAGTATTTAAATGGATTTAGGGGGAGATCAGAAAAGGAACGGTATGTTGATTATTTTGTAAAATTCGTTTTTTTTTTTTTTGTTGTTGTCAACGGGTACGCCCTTTGTTGGTCCGCGCGGTGGTCATGGTTTCTGGTATACGTCCGTGATGAAGAGGAGGGAAGATCCAAAACAGTTGAAGTTTTGCTAAGGTAAAGTCACAAAGTATGATAAAATAATTCATTAAGCATGCAAATATCTATTCCGTAATAACAAAAAAAAAAAAAAAAAAAAAAAAAAAAAAAAAAAAAAAAAAAAAAAAA
>JAJLTW010000041.1:0-89233 GCA_030564125.1 Myxozyma lipomycoides
GTTGTAAATGTACGCGTTCGAAGGAAAGAAATATCTCTACAAGGTGTGTGCGGAAGGGGGTAGCCCTGAGACTTAGCCCGAATGCCTATATGTAAGCTCCACGGAACTGGCCAAGTGTGTCGGGTTAGGGCCCCGTCCAGAAGAATAAGTATATAAAGGATAGAGGGAGCCTTTAACAATGTAATATATCTTAGAAGGCTTGGGCTTCGGCCCAGCACCAACAATAAATGGAGATTAAGCCTAAGCAATAGGAATCCCGTTAAAGGGCTTCGCCTCTGACGCGACACCAAGTTACTAGCCCTAATCTGATAGTAGGGTCATTACTATCACGTGATGCATGTGACGTGTGACGTAGCGCCCTGCTCGGTCCTATATCGAGCAAATAGTGAGTTCGCAGAATAATTTATACATTGATGAGCGTTAATCTTTGAGTTGCTGGTAATTTGCAGTAGCATCGTGGAAACTAGTTTGATCGTTGTCTGGAGCTGATGGACGTTAACAAAGCTATGTAGAACGAACCAGACAACGCACCGAGTTAACGTTTTGCGCGGGATAAGAGAATAGCAAAGATGCTGACTTAGGGAACGCAAAAATTCGACTATCATTAATTCAACTATTTACTACTTCCGTGAGTAATCTGTGCGCTTCAACCTCTAGCCTAACGTCACTGTTAGTAGTTTACATCGATGTTAAGCGTTCGGTGGTCGTGTGGTTGTGCTCGCGTGCGAGCACTTCACAGTTTAGTCCTGCTTGTGTCTGGGAAAAAGAATTCACGACCGTAGATAGTCGCATTACCAAGTGCAAATGTAGTCAACATAGCTGGCCATGGTCGGAATGGCAGCTTGCCTCGTCGACCGTTCACAATGAGATAGATTGTACTCCACGCAGAAGCAAAGCCAGTGCCGTTGATCACGTCGCCATCGTAGACAATGTAGCCTATTGCAAATTAAAAAACCAAACATTCGTATGAATCAAACACTCATACCTCCAATCGCCATTGCAGTGGCAAATCCAAGGCAGCTGCCTGCTCCTGGTCTGTAGTTCGGCCTCGCTCTAGCTCGGGGAATCGTCGCCAACACTGTCACGTTAGTTAGTTATAAAATAAAAACTCGGACTTTACTTGCAAAGATGTAAAGCCAGCAATAATAATTTACTTACAGCTTGCCGCAAATCCCCATGCTGGAATAGGCGTCACTGCAAATCTAGACATGGTCTCGGAAATGTTGGATCTGACCTCGGGAGGAATAATTTCGTTTAGTTCTTCCTCGACGCCCATTATGTTTTTTGAATTATGTTACTATCAATAAATGTTCTGGCTTGTAAATGTAACCAGGTCCTGTAGATTTGTGGTAAGACACGCAACAATACAAAGATAAGCGGAGTTCTCAGCTGTCGGACTTTGGCCGGACCTTTTGAAGATCCCTTCACACACAACCCCGCCGTTAGCGGTTCGCGCTGACCAGGGAGCATGTGTGGGGAACACCTAAAACGTAGAAATAGCCACGATAGTGCTGATGAAAAGCTTACGTATCAAGTGTTTAACAAACAAGTTCGCTTCTTATATATACAAGACTTTTTTTTTTTCATGCAACAGTAGTTGTTACCACAATATGATCTAATTTACATTTTACACGACGTCGGCTAATTGTTCGCGCGAGCTAATCGAGTCTTCCCTTGCCTCCTAACTTCATTATCCATATGTTCTCGTAAATGATGACATCCTGAAATAGCTGCTGCCATCATGGTCTCCATAAGTTCAAACTGGACCTTCATTTCCAGCTGCAGTAGTGCAACTTTACTGCTATTCCCAACCGTCGCAATAGTCAAGAACGGCATACTACCTTCTTCCACTCTGTTCAAATCTAGCAGGGTTTCTTTGTCAAACACACCAGCTGTACAAGCACAAACATAATCGTACATTGGTATACCGGCATCGATCAGGGCCAGTGATGCAGCGTTGATACATGCAGATAACAAGCCACCGTCCTGTGATAGCACATACAGCTGTATATCAATCTGTGATCGAGGTTGCAAATGTGACAAAATCGATTCTTCAAAAATGTGTTGAATAGTAAGACATAGCTCTTGCATTCTATTATCTCCTTGTGATCTTTTGCGTCGCTCTACTGTGCTGAATGGCGCAACTATGGCCTTGACTTGGACTGTAGACTTTTCTGGGTTAACTAACGATCTTAAAGCAGGCTCTGCTGGTCCAACGACGTTACATATGACTTTTGTGTTTCCCTGTTCAACCACCGAGGAGCCATCGCATGAAACCGGATGTGTGTTGATTGCACAGTGAAAATGTCGAACTTCGTTCCATCTCCGACCATCTTAAAATTAGAATCACCATCACATGTCAAAAATCTACATGTATTATCAATAAAGTATACCTACCAACTCGGAGCCCTTCTGGCGAATAAATTTCCATTCTAGAACCCTGTAAATGGTTAGACCAAAATATTCATAGCCAATGATTTGGCTGCGAGAAGAAGCTTGTTTGCTAAACTTACCATTATTGTTGAGTCTCCCTACTGAGCACAAATAGAGCTTATTTTTTTAAATTTTAAGCGAACCGCTTTTCTATACAGTTAATCGTTTGTATCACTGAGAGCTCGAAAAGGAGCGTTCAAAAACTCAACTCATCAATTAAACTCTTAGGGCAACGGGACCTTAGGGTGTACTGTTCGCGAATCGCCGAGCGGCGAGCGGCGATATTCGACAAAAATCAAGCAATAGTTATTATGTAGTTATGTTATTAGTCTATATTTGTTACCACTTTCCTTGGACTTGGGTGTTGGCCGTTCTCACTTTGGACTACTTTCCGAATTTTACAGAAAGTTAAGCAGCCCTTAAAATTTGTTGCACAAAGTCCAGTGCACTAGGGCACTTCCGACACGTACTGTCTCGATTTCCGGTGCGCCCGGGGGGTCTGGAGGTCCACGAAGGTGCGGTAGCAGATGGGGAAATTGGAAATTTATGTTGAGTACAAATTTAATGATTTGAAACTGCTTATTTCTTTTTTGAGGGGGGGTTTTAGAATTGAAACTTTTTTCAGTTCTAAGCCTGGTGGATCGTCATCTCTTTTGTGATGTTCTAGAGAGAAGGCAGATCAATATTTGAGATACTGATAGAGTGTCCACTGCTTTGTAGAAGTTATTGGGTCGGGCTCGACGACAACATGGTAATTGAGTCTGAGAAGGCTTAGACATAAACTAAATGAAAGAAATCAGAGAATTAAGGTGGTATACTACCGTGCTGGGGAACCTGAGCGGGCTTGAGACATTTTGTTGTTTGATGACCGTACGACAACATCGACGCTTCCGCAGGCCATTTGGTGATGGATTAGGCATGATTAGACATTTTAAGTGTTAGTGCTTTGAGTTATCTTGCTGATTTGTTGTCATATCTTTAACGACACTATATATTCCAAAATACATATCTCCCGACGAACGTATTATACTTCAGATATACATATATAATGACATAGCCAATGTCAAGGTTCAGTTTTTTTTGAGTCGATCTATATTATCAATTTAACAGGAAAAAAAACGGCAATTTAAATATTCAAGTAGATGCCTTGAATCTCTAGACCGCCTAAGCATCCACAGTAGCCACCCGAATTCTTGGAAAGCTGACAACTTGACAAGAGCCGCAACTTGCCGCGAAGACTCCTCAATACCAGTTCAACAAAAAAAATACGCATTATGCTTATAGAAAGGTATCTCTGTCTTGGCAAAGTCTTTTTGAGTACACACCAGGTGTGTTTTAATAAAAAAACCACCAAAACAAACATCACGTGACAATGTTGCTACAGCAACTCAAAGGGCTTGCAATGGCAACTTTTCATAATTTTGTCAAAAATTGGCTCGATGGTTTAGTGGTATAATTCTCGCTTAGGGCCTATTCACTCTAAGTAAATTTGCGAGAGGTCCCGGGTTCAATTCCCGGTTGAGCCCAAGTTTTTTTTTCTATGATATGCTTTTCTATTTTTTTTTTGTACGTAGCTATTTTATTTATATAAGCAAAAGCACTAGTTGCAGATCAGATAGTTCTTTTTTTTTTTTTTTTTTTTTAGATTAACGACATTAATATTTGTTTTTTGCGTGGACGGTACGAGTTTCAATGCTAGCTTGTGAACCAATTCATTGGTTCCCCGGAACAACTCATCTGGTTCGTGACGGCTTATCAAGATAGCTGATATACATACAGCGGTTTTGGTAAAGTCTTCTTATTTCAATCGATAAAATAAGGTGTTATATGGAGCTAAAGTAAAGCAATTGTATCGATCGAGGTAGATTTAATTTGAGGTTTGTCAAGATGGATGGCTATGACGATTATAACGACGACAATGAAGACGTGATCTTGGAAAATGGTTACGTGCAGTTACCGCAAGCCGAGGTTAGTACCACAGCCAGTTTCTTTTGTGATTATAATGCTTAGATATGCTAGGTTATGGATGAGGACCTTCCTCTTGAGCCCAAGCACAGAATCATTTCACGATTGTGGCACGAAGACGTTACACAGACTCACTCTTTGCAAGATTCATCCGTGGTCGACAAGGCACGGTTCCGGGAGTTGTGTGAAGCGTGTAGAGCAGGAGATCTGGAGCAGGTTGACAACATGCTATCATTTGGCGTTGATGTGAATGGAATTGACGAGTGGGATTATACACCGTTGATTTTGGCTAGTTTGTGCGGGCATGAAGCTGTTGTCAAGTATCTGTTGGAACATGGAGCGGTTTGCGATCGTGACACGTTTCAGGGCGAGCGTTGTCTGTACGGAGCTTTAACTGATACTATTCGGCAACTTTTGCTGAAATTGTAAGTTTGCAATATTACATTTTCCAGACGATCTTGTACTGACTACTGCAGCGATATCTCCAAAGCTATTGATGCAATTCAACCATTCGCGGCTCATATCACTTCATTATTGACAAAACTTGAACCGGAGACAAGTGATATTATTTTTGCAGCGACGGGTGACGACAGCAAACAATTTCACTTGCACAGGTTTGTCTTAACCGCCAGAAGCAAATATTTCAGAGAAAATTTAAGTGGTCGATGGAAAGGCAAGAAGATTGTAAAGCTATCGTCGTCAATGAATGTTCAGGCATTCGACATTGTGGTGCGGTATTTATATAGTCAAGATGTGATGGCAATTGCTACTGCTGAAACGGCCGATGCGACGATGAAGGTTGCCCGTCGACTCGAACTTCCAGAATTAGTTGCAACCCTTGAGACTGCCAGCAATGCTAGACAGACTCGTGGGATTGGTGGGGCCAATGCTAATGGAGCAACTAACTTCAGGCGCCGTCGAGAACGTAGACAAGAAGACATGCGAAAAGCACAGGTTGACTTTGAAGAATTCGTACTTGAAGATGTGTTAGCAAAGCGGATTACCTGCTCAGCATATGAATACGCGAGCAATAAGGATTTTGTTCGAGAAGTTGACCTTGCGAGTACTGCGGATATTTTATTACTAGTTGAGAATGATGAAAACGACAATAACGTTGTTTTATATCCTACTCACCGAGCAATGCTGATCAGATCCGAGTACTACTTGACAATGTTCACGTCATCATTTGCAGAAAGTCAGTATGAGGTGGAGATTATTGACGGCAAAAAACGGCTTTCAGTGATTCCGATAAGCGCGTCGAAAGAAGTGACAGAGGTTGTTTTACGATATCTGTACACAGATCGGGTGGATGTGCCTGGTGAATATGCATTAGACGTGTTATATTGCGCTGATTTACTTTTGATTGACAAGCTCAAGAGTTTGGCATCTGTTTCATTGAGTACGTTACAGGAACAAGATACTACGCAGTATTTACCACAATTGTACGCTGATATCTACGACATCTTGCGCGCAGGCTGGGCCACACGCATGGATAGACTCGAAAAGTTTGCAGCAAAGTATTTTGCCGATCATTTGGGTCACTTTATAGTCCAACAAGATTTTGCTGATATTGTTCTTGAATCAGCACGACGGATTAGATCGCGTGATGAGACAGATACGATCGAATTGATTGATGATGTTCGATTTTATTTGGCACAGAAATACGGCATTTTATTTGAAGATGATATGGACCCGGAGACATATAAAGTCGAAGAAGGTCCGTATCGAAAAATCACAATATATGAACGAGAATATAATGAGCAATTGGATTTGATTGAAGGATTATTAGAAAGATTGGAACTGGATGCTTAGTTGACTATGGTGATCCATCTATTTGCACACTGCATAATTTGAAATACATACATACACGCATACATTAAAAGTCCTTATTTCCCTTAATTCCAAGGTATTTTCCTTTCTGAATAGTTATCATTCAAATATTTACCATTATGTTCGTTGTTATACCATCTAGAAGAGCTCGCTCGGTCCTGGCTAGAGCTCGAAGCTGGCGATTGTAGCATATACTGGCGCTTGTAGTAGTCACGTTGTTTGTCACTTTCGAAGTGGTCTATATCATTCTGTCGATGAGAGTAAGTTGGATATCGTTTACTGTGCAGTTGCTGTTGTTGGTAGCGCCGAATACTGTGTGACTTCTTCGAAGATGGATACGATTTATTATTGTCATATCTATAATCAGTTTCATATGCAAATTCAGCGTCCACAGGCAAGTGTATTGACGAGTGATCACGTAAAACCGATAATAAAGCTCGTTCAAGCATCCAATTCCGTTGCTCAAGTACCTCAACACGTTTATCAAGCGGAGAGGATGCAAGTGTATTTAATGGGTTTGATCCACCATTTGGCGATGGCAGGACAGGGCTCTTAGACACTTGCAAACGAGAGGGCGAGAAGCCTTTGCTTCTTAACGACGGACTTTGTAAATTATTCTGGCGGCGGTTATGAGCCACAACTGAATGATTACTAAAATGATGTTGATGATGGTTTCGTTGCTGATTTTGTGAGGGTCTGTAATGAAGCGCCTGGTCAAGTAAAGCCATAGCAGAATCAAGTTGCTTGCTTTCTCTATAAACGGTAGTTTTATCAAACTCATCGATAGTTGTAGGTGTAACAGATGTATTTACCAGTGACGTTGACGCGTCAGAGCTAACAGTCGAGCTACCAACAGACGAAGGTCTATCAGTAGCATATCGCGCTGGGTTCGGCGGTGGTAGCATTGGCGGATCCGGCGGCAACTGACTCGAACCCGAAACAGTGGCAAACCTTGAGTGTTGGTGAATATAATAACTGTATCGATGATATACCCTCCTGTTTTTTTCATTTTTGGCATACTGCAATTTTTCTTTCTGGATCATTGCTATCAATTGCTCGTTCGCAGCTGTTAACGCTTCTATTCCTGATAGTATCCTCTGCTCTGTAGAAGAGTTGCTTGACTGTTCTGTAGTATAATTTTCAGATGAAGTGTTTGAAGTACTTGAGTATCGTGGTGTATGGTCAGATATAGTCATTATTCTGTCTTGGAAAGCAACTGAATGGCGTCCATCACTCGATGGTGTTGGGGTTACCATTTCGTTATGCGTTTGAAAATCTGTATCGTTTACAGTAATGGCACCGGTAGACACATCAAATAATGAAGGAACTTTGGTTTCTGAATATGATATCCCAGACGGCGAGTTATTCACGGCATTGCTCTGTTGCGACTGTTGCACAGTTAGCTGTACCTGTTCAATTGACACGTCCTGATCCTCTGCAACGCCTTGACTTTCTATAAGGTCTCTTAGACGTAGTGCAGAAACAAGCTTGTCTTTGAAACTCTTTGAATGTCTGTGGTGCTGGAGCTGTTGCCTTGCATTTGGTTGCTGGTGATGCTGGTTGATCGGGCTCTCTGACAACGCCTCGCTATTTTTCCTTCCCGATTCAGTATAGCATTTATAGTCTTCTGGCCCAGACTTTCTAAAAAACTCGGCTAGATCAGCAGTCGATGACCGTGGTCGCGGTTTCTTGCGATAAAAAGCAGCCATTGCCTGCTAATCACACATCCTGTCGCATAATTACCGAATATGTATGTACTCCCTAGGGGGGAACCCCGTAGATCAGGCACGGTGCACTTGACGGGGCTCAACGGTTGTCTATATAGTTATTAATACCTCTCTAGACCAGATGGAAACAGGGCCAGAGATGAAAGTCGAGGCGAGTCAGTAACAGAGTTACATACATAGCTATGTTGTACTGTATCTGAACTAGAGTTTACGGGCATGCAATTATTAATGTTATGTAGTTACAGCATCCCGCGGTTATCCTAAACGACCTTCCATCGACAGGAGAAATTAATCATTATTAATCCAGCAATTTAAAATCTGACAGGTTCCGACCGCAACTGACTGCGATAAAACTACATTAAACAGAGTTAAAGTAACTGAGGGGGGAAATCTTCAAGTTCTTGTGGAAATGATGCCCTCATTTCCCGCGCAGGTTAAGGTTGGGACCGCGTCGTCGTGGCCCAGGTTATTTACATACATAATATGTATGTACTGTAAAGTCTGAAGGGCTGACAAAGTACACAGTGACTCTACAGATCTACAAAGAGCTTTCCAAAACTTCTTTAGCGAGAGAAGCTACCGAATTATGCAGTCAAAGGCTGGAATACGGCAGGACCCGTGGTTGCAACTGAAGTCTGGTTCTCGGTTCGCGCGCGTCTCCGAAGCTTCGGGACGGGACCTCCCAGCGCGCACCACTAAACCTGTACATAACATAAGTCAAGAGTGTGTTAGAAATAATAGCAACAAAGGTATAGATGTGGCGTAGAGAAAGATGTACGGCGTATAGTTATATTCTAGTTAATACCTTAAATAAATGTCTAGAAAGTGATCGACAACTCCGTATACAGAATAGTAGTGGGTAGTTGTCGGTACCCGTTCGGGAGAAGAGAGTAAATAGAGGCGGGAACCTTGTATTTACGTTACATTACACCGGTGGTTAGGGTAGCTACCTGCTGTTGAGTGGCAATCTCCAACAGTATGTAATTCCGCTGGTGGCCAAGGCTGATCTTTTGTTATACACATATGTACATAGTTACATACATATGTACTTACATTATCAACTTTAAATATGTATGTACGTCTTCAAGTGTGTGGGGGATGTTGTACGATATCGACGCCAGCAAGCAAGAGCTGATGTACAAAGTATGCAATCTATGTACGACCACGGTATGCGGCAAGATAGACATGCATGTTTTAAAAGAACAGATATGCGTCAATTTAGATAGATGGTCATATAAATCACCTGGATCTCTTCATTTCTGGAGACCGTTGTCAGGACCAGGCTGCACAGTATGTTCGTAAGCCATCGCAGCCAACCAAGCAAGGGGGGGTGTCTAAAGGGACCTCCTGGCGGCTCGGCGCTGGCGCTGGCAAACTGGCAGCCCAGCCTGTTTGCAAATGTATGTACATAGTGCTGTGGGATGAACCTCCTCTCCGGCAGACAATGAATGCATTCGGTTGCTGTGTTATGTATGATGTACATACATATGTGCTGGTGGTGATCATCGTCGTCGCCCTTGCATGGTTGAAATCCGATTTAGCTCGACCAAATGATCTGGTTAATAATGGACGCAAGAATGGGCTAGAAATTATTAGAGTAGGACCCTCTGGAGTTAAATAACAGTGGCTCTAAAATAAATGTCGGAATTTGCCTCGTCTCTGTCGTGCATCCATAATTTGCAAATATAACGGAACAGATGGTGTGGGGGAGGGAGGGTTCTGTCGCTACCAAACTATAGTAATGTATGCGCGGCTACAGACAATACGTACATACATTATGCACCATAAGCTAGTACCCTCCAGGCGAGCGTCAGTACGCTAGTTATTGTGTGGACTGTGAAACAGTACTAATATATATCAGTCTTTTCCGTCCAGTGTCAAGTTCCAATTGCCCAGCAAAAAAAAACAATACCGCACCCTATTCCCACTAAGCCCTGTTTACTCTTCTAACATGTCATTGCGCGGCTCTGTATTTCAGAACGCGGTTTGTAAACAGACGAAACGCTCCCGACAGAGCAGTGGAGATCACGAATTTAAAGCAGCACGACATGGTTGGACGCAGGTCTGTCTGAAAGTGTCGCACTCAATGACAGATGAAATTCGGCCGCCTTCTCGATATCGTATGGCTTCAAATATACGCGAGAAAGTTCCAGAACAAGTGGAGATCAAGCCAAGATTGAACCAGCGTCGTGACGAGGTGGCACCGGCAAGCACTGCATACGTGATTGTGCATTTCATAACTGTTTCGCTCTTGATTAATTTTGCATTGTCATATTTCATTACAGATTCATTTTTTTGGCAGTATGATTTCAAGTTCTTACGGGTTCGGTATCTGCAATTTTTGTTGTTTCGCTTCTTGCATTTCGTTGGAGTTCCAGAGACGGTAAGGCCGGTGATCGAGTCGGTTGCGCCTTCGGTTGTTAGCTCAGCTTCATCATTATTTGCGTTCACTTATCCGCTGAATCTTACACTAGCAGAACTTGCACGGTATGATGGGTCTAACTTGTCACTACCGGTATACGTGGCAATCAACGGAAGTGTTTACGATGTGACTGATAACCGCATGATGTATGGGCCCGGTGGTGGTTATTCATTCTTTGCTGGTAAAGATGCAGCACGAGCGTTTGTGACTGGTTGCTTTTCATCGGATTTGACGTACGATTTACGTGGGCTGGATCATGATACTGCAGCAACCCAAATCAGTCACTGGAACTCATTTTTTGAACACAGCCCCCGATATTGGTATGTCGGTCAAGTCCAGCATGAACCTCTTACCGGGCCACCACCTGGACCTTGTCAAGCTCCAAAGTACGAAGGTAGAAGCAAGAAGCGGCAAAAATCGCAAGGATGATAACGAGCAATCATAATTATGAACGGATTTTTGATGGAATATTGTACATAGTAAAAATGGATTTTTGATTAAATAGCTGGTCATTCACCTACAGCAGTCGATTGAATCGCCAGATAGAACTTGTCAAGAGCTTTCTTTCGCTCTTGCAGTGTCATGGTTTCAACTTCCAGTGCAAATTGAACTGAAGATTTATATCCCAATCTATGAGCCATTTCATTGAACTGTCTGTAACACACATCTTTAGGTGGTTTAAATTTGATCCCGTGTCCACCTTTGGTTCGAAAGTCTAGTCCTAATGCTGCCGCTCGACTGATCTGCTCTTCTTCTTTTGATGGACCAAGTAACTCTGAGTTTTCATGCATGTATTCGACCCCAGCTCGGTTCATGATAGCTGTAATCGCATCTGCTTTTGGTGATCGCCGACCATTACCACCTCCAAGTAAAGTTTCAAGTTGTTTAGCCCTCTCTGGAACAGGCTTATCTCTAAAAACAGCAATGCTATCTTTATCGACATCGCCAGGCTCTTCCGTAGCATCACAATCGAGCTCTTGTATGCGCGATTGCATAGCCGCAGCAAGTTCACTGATATTGGTCTTGTTAATAATAGCCTTTACTTCATTGTTATTCCCAACTGGTTTGAGCAAATTCTTAGACCCGAATAATTCACCTCGATTAGGTCCACCTTGCACACCGCTGAAATATCGTCGTTGAATAGACGCATCGTATGCAGTAGTAGCCTCTTGCTGCTTATACACTTGCCGAGCATAAACTGTCTCTTCGATAGTACCTTGTGACACCAATCTGTACACTTCAACATCACGAGCCTGACCAAGTCTGTAAGCTCGATCCTGGGCTTGGAGATCGTGCGTAGGGTTCCAATTAGGATCCCAAATCACAACTCTGTTTGCTGACACGATATTTAGTCCTAGTCCACCAGCCCTGGTCGATATTAGAAAAAGAAACTCACTTGAATTCTTATTAAATTTATCAACCTCCAGTTGGCGCTCGTTGTAGTTCAATTTGCCGTCCAAGTAGCAAATACTATAGCCCTGAGCAGATAGTAAACCATTAAGCATTTTAAGCAATTCGACTGAATAGCTGAAAACTAAAACTTTATCGCCTTGTGCGTGCCAAAACTTAAGCATCTGTTGAAGAACGACCCATTTTCCACAAAGTTCAGGATCAGCATGATTTAACATTGGTTCTCTCTCAATCAAATATTTCCATTTGTCAGGCAAACATTTCTTCAATGCTCTGAGATCCTTTTCGTATTGTTCGGAATTACTTTGCCGCCTCGGAATAATTCGTGCTAAATGACTCGACAGCTTCAATGCGTACATAATTTTACCAAACATATGCTCGTCAACTTTTTTAGGCCGACATACTTCACACTCGAGTTTACCATTACATGTGCATCTTCCCATATAATTGTTATAAGCCTCAACTTGAAGCGGTGTCATAGGGCAAAATATGACCAAATCTCGCTTCTTGGGTAATTGATCTGCAATTAGCGCCTTTGTCCTTAAGATATTAGTAAAAATATAATATATAATTCTTCATTCGGCCTACCTTCGTTTAAGAAACCTTGGCAGCAAATTGTTAGCTAAATTTTTGGAAGTGACCCTAGCAAGTGCTAACTCTTTTCTGCTAGCCTTGGCAGATTGTCCATCCTTAAGTGGCTTGCTAACTTGATTTTGCCAATCTGATAAACTTCCGAGTTGTCCCGGATTAGCCCAGGTAAGGATCGTCCAAAGATCTTCATATGAATTCTGAAGAGCAGTACCGGTTAATCCTATCCTACACAAGCAATTCAATCTCATCATCGCTTTTGTAATCTCAGATTTGTGCTCCTTAATCTGATGAACCTCGTCTGCAATACAACAATCCCACTCAATGAGATTTATCGTCTGTTCATAGTTGCGATATGTTGCATAGGTTGTTATCACAATCTCAATCCTTCCTGATTTCGCCGCATCAAGTACCGAGTCTTTGTTCGCGCCATGATATACATCAACTACCCACCACCCCCAAGTATCCAGCTCTCGGCGCCAATTATCAACAATAGTGCCAGGACATATGATAAGAACTTTAGGATATCGACGATCTTTGGCCCTCATTATACGCATACGATACTTATCTTGCCATGTACACGTTTTACCAAAAGCAGCAGCCAAAAAGCCAATTGTCTGTACTGTTTTGCCTAAACCCATATCGTCGCCGAGGATGAAGCCGCGTTGATAAACCTACAGCGTGTGAGCTTTTACCGCAATGGATTCATTGTTTAGAATCAACGTACAAATTTCTCATGCATTGCAGCAATACCTTCGACCTGGTAAGATCGAAGCCATTTAGCCATAGATGCGGGAATTACACCAGCACTAGTGGCCAAAGTAATATTTTCATCTTCATTGACTGGTGTAATACCTTCAAAGTGTGGTCTAGACGGTTCGTCAAGATTACTCATCGCATGGTCAGCAAATAAACTCTCAAGATCAGAGTAGTCCGGAGGTGTCCATAGTGCCGATTGCCCTTCTGTTTTAACCGCCTGACGAAATTCACGCTGCCTCTTTGTCCAATAGTCCGGAGCAGCGTTAAAGTTCAATGATCCATCTTTCGACTGTGATTTTGTCGTCTTTCCTAGATTTTACGTCAATAATGCGTCGTCCAACTGCAAAGGTAGCCTACTGTTTTTAGAAGAAAGTGATGACTGTCTTTTGGCGCGCTTTTTGCTTTGTTTGGAACTTCCTGAAGTATCTGAAGTTTCCTGCGAGTCCGAGTTCCATTGTAACTTTACGGGCTATAAATCAGCGTTAGCGTGGCGATTATAAAGTATCAGCCAAATAATTCATACATCTGTCATATCAGATATTCCACATATTGGCTCTTATACACAAATATAAATTTGAAACCATTTAATACAGGTATAAAATGTTAAAAGATCTGGATAGCACTGATCGAATCCTCCCAATGTTGTGCGGCGGGGAAGAATGGGTCCAATTGTCTTAACAACCGACTACGTATGGTGGGTTGATAACTTGCTTGGACACTCTGTGCTGCATGATTGTTTATATTTGAGACGTCTAGCAAGTAGCAAATAGGTACAGTTATTTGTTATTGTTGCAGCTTTGACAAGGGCGCTGTAGGGCTGAAATCAAACGTCACAATGTCTGGCTACTTTCCTGATGGATCAATAAGCGATTCGACACCAATTCCGGGGGGCGGTGGACAAGGATTTGAAAATATTTCTACGACATTCAATGGTATTAGTGCTGATGGCTTTGAAAATCTATCAGATATGAACTTGAATATGATACCTGATCAGTCGGCAGGAGTGCAGAATTTAGCTTCACTTACACCGGATAATCCACTAGACAATGATAACTTGCATGAGCATTGTAAATTGAGGAATGAAATAGCAGCTGTCATCGACGCACAGATAGCTACTCAGGCTGGATCTGGATCGGTTTCTATGCAACATACGGACTCCGGTAATTCGGCAATCCCAAGTCCAAAGGGTACAGTTATACAAGCTCCAAATGCTTCTGCTGCTGCGACGTTGGGAGTAGATGGGAATGTTGTACAGGCTCTACCGGTCAACAAAGACCAAAAATTTAACGGCAGACTGTTAAATGTGGATATTCCCAAAATACTACCGCACGAGCAAGTATTCTCTATTCAAGTTGGTGATATGTTATTCCGATTGAGCGGTGCTTCGTTATCTTCAGATGGTCCGTCGTACTTTACATCATTTTTTAAAGCGCAATTACATAAAGGAGCGAAAGAGTATCCGATTTTATATATTGATCGAAGTCCAGACATATTTCGCGATGTGGTTCGGCATCTGCAAGGTTACTACGTTGTGCCACAAGATGAGTACCGCTATGTATGTTTATATGCAGATGCGATTTATTATCAATTGCCAAAGCTTGTCAAACAATTATTTAATTCAGATATTTTTGTGAGGATTGGAAGTACTGCGTTTAGATTTCCTCGTGACTTATTCAATTCTCCTGGGGATTCACCAAATTTTTTTTCTCTCGGGTTCTCAACATTCTTTGCTCGCCCAGAGGAAGCTTTTCCTGGTGCAAGAGGCTTATTGAGGCCGCCAGCTATAATCCCGCCGTTTCTACCATCGCATTCTGATATATTATTTGGACAATTGTTGGATCTGCTTAAAGGTACTCCTGTGGAGTTTACCTCGCCCGAGCATCGTGATTCTTTGATTAGGGAGTGCCGGTATTACCATTTCCGTGGGTTGGAACAGAAGATCATTCCAGTGGATTTCCGTCGTGATAATCTTGGTCGCAAGGTTGAAATTGCGATTCGAATCAAGGACATGAAACCAAGTGGTGTCAGCTTTAGTTCATATGATGATATGAATCCGGATAAAAGTATTGCTCGCTTGCTGACATACCAACGGCCTTTTGTAGATGATAACCCGGCGGTGTCTGTCGTTCAAGCTGAACCAGATGAGCTGACATTACGACCGTATAATTTTTCTACAACCAAAAATCAGCTTTCTGTCAGTTGGTCTGCGCAAATACATCCATCAAGTACAACAGCGACTAAGCTATTTACGCTATTCAAAGCTTTGTATGGACGATTTCGCCCGATTATGGAACCATTACCAAATCAAAATTTGCCATTGGTGCTGCCGTGCTTGTTCCACGATGCAGATATTACAATCGATGGTGAAGAGGCCGAATGGGTTCATCAAGAAGGATCTGATCGTGTGCTGTGTACTCAAAAGTTTTCAATTACTTCAAGTTTGAAATTCAAGAAACGCAAAGTAGGAGATCAAGATGGTAGCTCGAGTAGTTCAAATAGTCAGATTGATATGGATACAGCCAAGAGCGAACTCGGGGATATCAAGTTATCTGTGGTGAGTGGAATGTTTCGAGTTATTCTACTACAAGGCAAGTTCAGACTACATTTTGTGAAATTCGATGGATTAGTGACCGATCGTGCGAGGAATAAACGACGGCATTTTCTTTCATGATGAAAATGTAATTTTATTTGACGTTGCTTTAACAAGATTAATTTAAAAAAAAAAAAAAAAAAAAAAAAAAAAAAAAAAAAAACAAGGTTTATATACAATGCCTACCGTGACTCGAAACCAAAACCCATGTTCACTCTAGCAAACAAAAAAAAACCCATCCAGAAATTAAAAATCATAGACATTAGATTATAATGAGCGGTATAAAATGATCTTGAATTCAAACGTATAGTCGTGAGCATTTATCCACCTTTTGTAAGGCCTTCCTTGGACTCAATGTGGATTCCACGGATATGATCTTCAACGTTTAAAAACTCCTTGGTATTTTCTTCCTTATTCTTTAAAGTATCATCAGATTTAGCCGTTGCGGGTTTATCGGTAGTTTCAGTCTCTGCTTCAATATCGATAGCAGCTGATTCAGGATCCTCGCACCCGCACTGATATTTATCACCAATCTCGTTACAATCAAACAATGGCTTTCCTAATCGTGTGTTGACTTGATTATGAATATGACATCCCCATTGAGAAGCTGCTACGCGTGACGATGTCTGAGGAGGGAACTTTTTTAGCAGTTTCTGGAAATGAGCAGCACTATACAATTAGATAGATTCAACTGATGACAGGTGACTTGACGTACCATTCACCGCTATAACCGTAAGCAATCATGATCTAATCTTCTAAATAAATAAATAAAAAACACTTACCATGGATATACTCGTGAGAATAAATATATGTAGCTCGATAATGCTTCGCGTTCTTCAGATGTAGGCTTTTCAGGGTATCGAGCCAGTATAGTATGGAATAACTTCCAAGACGCTCGACCAAGTTCAGCCTTTAGTGTTTCATTACCCAAGTGCGGCATTATCGGATCACCTTGCGACAGCTTTTGTGACGACACCGGAAGAGGTCCCTGTAGTGGATCATAATCATTCGCATCAGCAATATCGTGAACTCCTGCGCCTGAACTTATCCCATCGTTTGTTACCCCACCCATACCACCACGGCCCGATTTGAGTATTACTGGTCTCCGCGGATGTGTCGGGAGATTATCAACGTTGTATTTATTTTTTGAACCGGAAGAGAACGTAATAATCAGGAATATTAATGCCAATGCAATTGCCACCATGGCAACCGAAGGCCGACGAGTGAATTTTGTCATGTCTGATCTGTAGCGCTTGGCAGAGATAAATATGTGCAAATCTGACAATAATTTCTAATCACGCAAATTTTATAATCAACAAGACGGTTTTCCAGGCTACTACAGCTGGCAGATTTACTCTTTTAAACATCAAAGGTCTGGCCTCAAGTTGCGGCGGTCACGTGCCGCGTCCAATGCTCGCGAATCGAACGCTGTAGTGCGTTGCCAACGCGAGTGATCACGAAATCAGCTACTTCAGCATCAACAGGACGCTGAAGAAATCAAGGACGCTGAAGAAATCAGAGTCGCTGTCAGATATAGCATAGGCTGCAAATAAGTACTTGAGTTGTGGTTTTTAAGGCGATCAGTATTACATTAGAAAGGAATATATACATCAGCATTTCAGCGAAATCAGCAAGCTCATCATCGAATACACAAGATCGACATGTACTCAGAAGGCTACTACAACCCAGAAGCTAACAAAGTTGCATTGCAGCCAATTGAACATCAGTTCAATCCCTATTCAGGTGAGCTCTAAGATTATTTTGGACTTTTTTCAGCGAACGTAGCCTGCTTACGTTTATAGACAACGGTGGTACAATCTTAGCCATTGCCGGAAAGGACTTTGCAGTTCTGGCTGGCGATACCAGACATACTACAGGATACTCTATTAACTCGCGATTTCAGCCTAAAGTATTCACATTGCCTACCGAGAACCCATTGATTATCTCTGCCAACGGATTCAGCGCCGACGGTGAAACACTTGTCAAGAGAGTCGCTCAACGATGTGAATGGTATTCGTACAACCATGGCAAATCACTAACTGTTCATGCCTTGGCTCGGTTGATTCAAACAATGCTTTATGGTAAACGTATGTTCCCATATTACGTGCACACAATCGTGGCGGGATTGGATGAAGAAGGTGTTGGTGCGGTGTACTCGTTTGATCCAGTCGGCAGTTACGAGCGAGAACAATGCAGAGCTGGTGGTGCAGCAGCAAGTTTAATTATGCCTTTCTTGGATAATCAGGTCAACTTCAAGAATCAAATGGATCCTGTAACCGGCCAAACAAAGACCGTGACTTTGTTATCGTTGGAACAGACCCTCAAACTTGTGAAAGATGCATTCAGTAGTGCTACTGAGCGACATATTCATGTCGGTGATTATCTTGAAATCAAGGTTGTGACTAAGGATGGCGTCAAGGTTGAATACTTCCCTCTTAAGCGGGATTAATGTACTTTTATATAGCTTCTGTTTTCCGAATGATATTATAAATTAAACAAATACAAACTAATATACCTTTTGCGCCTTAACAATCGAACAAATTTATACAATTACTAATCACTGCTGCTGCCGCTGTCATTAGGATTTATAGTGCTACCAGCAGTGCTTATGCTCTGCGACTTGACTTGTGCAGCAACTCCAATTTTAACGTCAACAGTAGTTTCGTCTTCGATTTCAGCTTCTTCAACGGTCTGAGTTCCTTTGAGCTCCTCATTGTCAAGTAAAAGTACAATCTCAGTTTTAGCAGGAATTCCCAACTTTTGACGATAGTGATCAATGACTTTTTGTAATTGAGTAGTATTCCGTACTCGGACATTAAGCTTCTTTCCTGCACTGTCTTGTAAATATAACCTTATTCCGTCTGAAGCTGGTGTCATAGTATCTCGAATACTATTCTCGTCTGCACGTAGGTTTGAATGATCTGCTTCGTTATCATTAGGTGATAGATCAAAATCAAAATCATCTGTGGCATTTGTAATCAATGTTGACCGTTCCATTTTTTCATTAAATTCTTTACGTAATCTTTCGTAATCAGATTCAATAAACGTCAACAGCGAACACTCGGGTCGGTCCCTAGTCACACCCAAGTCTGTAGGAGTTGTAATATCATGCACCCGAGCAAACGTTCTTTCATTAACAAATGTAAGAAGTCGGCGCTCCTCGACTTTGATCCCTGAGAAGCTATACCATACTTCTTTTAGTCTTGCGAATGATCTATCACTCTTAACACTGTATTTCTGTGTTTCCAACGGTTCTGGCTCTGTTTCGTTTTCCCTGATGAATTTCAATGTAGTTTTAACCGTTACTGTCACAACGAATGATGGCTCGTTTGTAAGTGCTGCTGCTCTCTGTTGGGCTTGTTGACGTATTGATGCCAAAAACGGATCTGTTTCTTCTTCTTCATCAGCCAAGGTCACATCGTCAATGTCATCGTCATCCCGTCGATAGTTACTTTTACGATGGTCAGAGTCACTATCAGAATCATTCAACGCCCCATTGTTCGGATGTAAAATTGCCCGAGCAGCAGCAAAAACTTGATCTGAAGTTAAGTCTGGTGGCGGTGTTAATCTTGGTGCTTCAATGTCAAGTTCCTTCCGAGCTTTCTTGCTAGCAGTCTCCACCCTTGATATAAATTCAACATCCGAGTCTTCATCATCATCATCGACACCATAGTCTTGTGCTTTCTTAACTTCAGTCTTGACTTTAGTGCTGTTACCATTCGTCTTCGTAGTTTTGGTATTTGGAATAACCTCAAACATCTCCAAATCTGAACTATCTGACAACACCGTGATAAGTGTAGTTGAACGGCTTGTTTTGGCCGGACTCGAACTTTTCAGCCGCGACGGTTTTTCTCTTGGACTGCCTTCATCTGCGGTGCTTCTATCCGGGGATATTCCATGTTGCTTAGATTTGTGCTTCTTTGAATGTTTCCGGTGATGTGGCCGGCGTGCGACCGTGAAAAAATCGTCCTCATCTTGCAGAGCAGCTGCCTGCTTGGCCAACAACGCGACTGTGGCCGCATCTAACTTCGACATTTACCAAGGCCAAGTAGTGCAAAATCTTAACTTCAGAATATGAATAGCAATAAATTCCAAATTCAAAAAAAAAAAAAAAGGGAAAGAAAGAAAGAAAGAAAGAAACAAAGAAAACTGTTAGGTGTAATTGTCGCTGCAGGGAATTCACGGTTTAGACGCGTCCACTTGGTGGGACGTGAATTGGTTCAAAAAAGTGTAGCGTCTCGAGGACGACGAAGGATTTCGGCTGGGGTTTTTATAAAACTCGTCAACACCTCATCTTTTATGCTATGCACATTGAAAAGCGCAAAACAGACAGCATAAGTTGGTACAATATCGAGCCAATATGTGATACTAATTAATAATCTGTCTGTATACCTTTGTTTACGAGATTTATTCAGTGCTTGCAAATGAATACCAATCTATACAGCCGTGTAATCAGAGCAAAAATTATTCCCCCCTTTGACCCAAAAAAAAAAAAACCAAAAGGGTAAAAAGTTAACTAAAACGAAATAAATTAAAAAAAGAAAGAAAAAAAAGAAGTACACATCGACAAAACTGTACAAAAAGTGCTGATGAGGGCCATATATTTTTTTTTCTTTGGTCATTATTGGCGTTTATGCCAATTTTTTCGTTGTCAAATCTCGAGGAGCTCAGAGTCCTGCATCCAATAGCCGTTGCGTTTAAAGAGCATCGCTGCTTCCTTTGTTTCCCCAAGGAATTCGTTCCCTAAAGTGCTGGAGCACATAAACAAATGATAACAGAACCGGGACTTCCAGCAACGGACCGACTGTAGCAGCAAGCGCTTGAGTACTTGAGATACCGTAAAACGACACCACCACGGCAATCGCGAGTTCGAAGTTATTTGAAGCAGCGGTAAACGCCTGGGCGGAGCAAATTTTATAAGTGAAGCCTAACTTTTGACACAAAAGAGCGGTTCCAAAGAAGAGCAGGACAAAATAAGTAAACATTGGTGCCATGACCCGGAGCACAGACTTAAGTTGAGTAATCACATTACGTCCCTGAGAAGCAAACAAGATCAAAATTGTGAACAAAAGTCCCAGTAATGAGAATGGTTCTAAAAATGACAAAAACTTGGTGTCGTATGTCTTTCGTGAAATAAAGTGACCGCGGAGTAAGATTCGGGTGATCACAGCAATCAATAACGGGAGACCGAGGAAGACCGCGACCGACTTGGCCACGACCGCGTAAGGGATTTGCAAGTGATCGGGAGACTTGCCCACAATGTTGATGTAGAACATTGCAGTGGGTGCAAACAGTACCATCTGCAAAAGCGAATTCACAGCCGTCAAGATAGCACCGTAGTCGGTATCGCCTTCTGAGAGCTCAATCCAGATCATGACCATCGCAATACACCGGGCAATACCTACCATGATCAGCCCTTCTCTAAGCTCTGGCTGGTCAGGCAAAAACAGCCATGCAAGCCCAACCATGACAAGCGGAGCAACAATCCAATTGATAAGAAGCGAAATGCCGACCTGAACCCACAGCGACCTAATCAGGAGAAGCTTGTATAACGACTCGAACTGCACCTTGCACATTATCGGATACATCATAATCAACAGTCCGATTGCAATCGGTATTGACACACCTGCAAACCCGCCACGCTCCAGCTTTGGGCCCAGGCCAGGGTAGAAGTATCCCACACTAATGCCTATCACCATCGATAAAAAGATCCACAGCGCCAGATATCTGTCCAGCACGCCCAGCTGCTGCGCCGGCGGAGCCTTGTTCGGGTTCGTATCTATCCTGCTGAGTCCTCCTGCATCTGTTAGTGCCGAGCCCGACGTCGTCGAAGTCTCTGTCCGGGACAGCAGAGGTGCGGTGCTGCTGTCGTCAAACTCTTCGTAGGCCATGCTTGCCCGCGAGTCGTCGTCCGCCAGCCGGGACCTGTTCAGCAGCCTGCTGTGTTCGACCGCCTCCTGAGTCTGGCCGTTCTCTGCCGTGCTCAGTGGATCTGCCATTGCTTGCTCTTATGTGTCTGTAGTTTATGTGTGTTGGAAAATCCGTATATGCGAATATTATCGGGTGGTTTAAGCTTATCGATAAAGTCACCGAACCCTCGAGTAAGCTCATGCCACGGAACCGGGTGAGAAGTGTGAACGAGAGCTGCGAAGCGTCGGCCGGAGCACAGCTGACTTAGTTCTACCTATCGTGAGCTACAGCTAACTGCAGCAGTCTGCTGGTGCCTGGTGCGTTCGTTGTAGTTAACGACAGTGGTTGTTCAGAATATTGAGAGATTTCAGGGCTGACGTGGCTGACTCGTCGTCGTCCCGTCGGCGCTGGGCCCAGAAAAAAGAAAAGTCAATCCTCGAGTTATATTATATATAGGAGGGCCAGTGGGCTTTATTACTACCTTTACAGTTCTGTACTGGGGGATGTGCTACAATTTTATAATAAAAAAAAACATACTCGCATCTTATGTTGAAGCAGCATTGGGATACAGATAATTGACTGCTTTTGTTTCTTTTTTTTTTTTTTTTTAAAATATATTTAAGGGTAGTAACACTGCTCGCTTATGGCAGGATTCCCGGGGACTTTTTGGCAAGCTCAGCAATCTGGTCGCCGTCGACCCGCATCATCTGCCACTCGACCATTGGCTTCGCACCCAGTTTCTCGTAGAACTCGATTGACGGAGTATTCCATTTCAAGACCTATCAGTCGTAAGTATCACAGTATACCCCAAGCCGGGTGGATGTTCAAAGGTTTGGCTACTGACCGACCACTCCAGCCGTCCACCGTCAATCGCTTGCAATTCCTGGGCCAATGCAAACAACAACGCCGACCCGAAGCTTTTCCGACGATACTTTGGTTGCACGTACAGGTCCTCCAAGTAGATGCCCGGCTTACCGTTCCATGTCGAGTAGTTATAGAAGTATAGCGCAAATCCAGCTGGGGTGCCGTCGTCATCGTCCTGAGCGATCAGCACCTTCGCATACGGTCGCTCGCAGAAGATTGTGTTTTTGAGCATCTCTTCGGTAGCAAGTACCTTGTCTGATTCGTGTTCGTATTCAGCCAATTCTTTGATGAACCCCTACATCAAATCAGAAACTCCGTGTCAAACCTGGCATAGTCGTGTGTGGTTTACCAAAATGTAAGGCACGTCTTCAACGACGGCATGTCTAATTGGCGATTTGGATCCTGCACTCATTATAATTTGTTTGTTTCTTTCTTTCCTTGATCCTTTTTCGTCTGTTCTGAAAAATAGTTTAATTCACGTCGTAAATGGTTTTGCAGTTAGGAAATAATATAGGTCAAGTGACTACATAAATATACTTTCGACTCATTCCGGAGACCCGCAAACCCAAAGGGATGCACATGGCACTCAATTTGATCTTACGTTGACTACAGCAACTATCACTCTATTCTATGCTGAATAAATTCCCTCGAGATTTTATCAAACAAATTCTCTACAGACTTGTATTTAAGACAAATAAGGTTGCAACTTTGCAAAACAAAAAAACCCAGGGTCAGGGCGTTCTACAAGGAATACCCTGGCCCTAATTACCCGCTTTGGTCGAAACTCCGGGCACTGTGATTTAATACGACGACCGCCTGGACGACTTTACATATCAACAAAGTCATCATCATTCAGCTTCAACAACGACGCGCAGCTGCAAGTAGCTGCTCTTAACATTTTATTTGGATTTTGATAGCTTCTTTGTCAAACCGAGAATGTCGTTCTTGTCGTCCCGGCCGCAGGGCTCCGGCGGTGGCCAGTTTGGCACCAACTCAGCAGGCGGGTTCTCGGACTCGCCTGAGTTCGACACCACTGCCAACCAGCTGTCGAACCAGCTATTTACTCTAACGTCAAATATCTCGACTTTGAGCAGACTGCTTAGCATGCTTGGTACCAAGAAGGACTCGCACGAGGTCCGCGAGAGAGTCACACGCCTGTCGGACGACACCAGAGACCTGTGCAAGGCACTTGGAGACGAGGTTAAATCGTTGCAAGGATGGACCGATGTTACCGTAAGTTGACAAGTTTGAGAAGAAACTTTTGTTCAGGCAAATTGAATGACAAGGATGGTTGCTAACGTTATAATAGCCTTCGCAGAGATTTACCCAGCAAAAGCTAGCAAGAGAGTTCACTTCGCTTTTGGCAGACTTCCAGTCAGTTCAACGGCAATCAGCAGAGAAACAGAGACAGTTTGTGTTGGCTGCTAAGTCTCATGTGCCCGGAGCTTCTCAATTACTCTCGCCTGGCGCTGAGGGCCCGGAATTTGAGTTCCAGCAACAACAACAACAGCAGATGCTTATGCAAGAGCAAATGGAGGCCCCACGTCAGCAGCAGCGGCAACAGCAAACGGGTTTCCAACGACAGGAGTCAATGGACCTTGTGGCACAGGAAGAAATTGAATTTCAAAACTCGTTGATTGCTGAGCGTGAGCTTGAGATTCAAGGTATTGAGCAGGGAATTTCTGAGCTTAACGAGATTTTCAGGGATTTGGGTACTATGGTCACTGAACAAGGTGTAATGATTGACAATATCGAGTCTAACATCACCAATGTTGCGCAATCGACCCAGAATGCATCTGCTGAACTTACAAAGGCGTCAAGATACCAAAAAAGTACTCGGAACAAATCCTGTTGCTTGTTACTCATTTTGGCTGTCATTCTCACTGTAATTTTGCTGGCCATCTTTCTCACATAAACCGTGCGTCTAAAGCAATGTTGAAATAAATGCATGATTTGCAGTTGACTAGCGAATGGTTTCGAGCTTCTGTTGGAGTAGTAGTTTGCGGGTGGCTGATTTCTGGTGAGTTAGAGATAGAATAGAATTGATGCTAGATCACTTGCCAAATCGGGTTTGTGTGGGTGGTAGTATTAGAATTATGGTATTACAATAATCTTTTTGGGCGTTGGATGCATGTTGTATTGTTTAGCTAGGTAATACTTTAACTTTTATTATGATGTAGGTATCTGCGTATTTGAATTGCAGTTGTGAATAAACGTGCTCCGTTATTCAATAGTATTATCTATTTATATTCGTCCAAAACAAACTATTTTAGGTATATTGTCAATGTTTAATATAGTATATACTGTGTGAAGTTGGTCCTGGCGTTTAAGCGATGAGCCGATGACCTATTGAAAGATTGAAAGGGGGGGGGGGGGAAAACCTGGGGTTTTTGCCTGTGCGGGCAAGACTAATACTCGGACTTGAGCGATCATTCTTCTTCGCTTTTGGATCTACTCAAAACACTTTTTGGAAGATTTTACAATAATTTGTGGATATTTATCAAATAAAGTGTTGAAATGGCTGCAGCTTTGTTACGGTTTAGTAGATCAAAACTGAGCCATGCCGGGATCATTAACAGACTGCCGTGGTCTCGGTCGTACCACATCGCAAAGACAGATGAAGGGCTATTCAAAACACCCTTGTACGACCTACATGTGAAAAACGGTGGTACAATGGTTCCATTTTCTGGGTTTAGTATGCCGGTATTATATAAAAGCCAGACTCATGTCGAGAGTCATAATTGGGTTCGCTCACAGGCTGGATTATTTGACGTGTCGCATATGTGCCAACACAAGTAAGTAACAACAAATATTGAATTATAGCAGTGACTTATTGGGTATAGGTTCATAGGACCAGATGCGATTGCATTTTTAGAAAAAGTTACTGCCGGAGATTTGAAAGAACTACCGCCGTTCTCATCGACGTTGTCTACATTAATGCTTCCATCTGGAGGTATTCTTGACGATACGATTATCACCAAACACGACGATGAGAATTTTTATGTTGTAACGAATGCGGGGTGTCGAGAGAAAGATCTTTTGTATTTTGAAAATGAGCTAAAGGGTTTTACTCAAGTTTCCCATGAGTTTCTTGAAGGATGGGGAATTTTGGCGCTTCAAGGACCTAAAGCCGCTTCTGTTTTGCAGAAATTTACAGATGATGACTTATCGAAATTGAAATTTGGAAAGGCTGGTTATGTTAACTTTGGTGGGCAGTTGTTACATGTTGCACGAGGAGGATATACTGGTGAAGATGGATTCGAGATCTCGATTCCTCCGTTATTAACACTTGAATTCACAGAGCAACTGTTGAGTCAGTCGTCGGATGTAGTCAAACTCATTGGCCTGGCCGCTCGAGACTCGCTTCGACTTGAGGCTGGAATGTGTCTTTATGGTCACGATATCGATGAATCGACGACTCCGGTCGAGGGAGCATTATCATGGACGATTGGAAAACGAAGACGAGTGGAAGGAGGGTTTAATGGGTTTGAGACAGTTTCTTCACAGCTCGCAAATGGTATTACCAGACGTCGGGTCGGATTTACTGTAACTGGGCCACCTGCACGTGAAGGATCAAAAGTTTTCTCGACCGATGGAGATGAAATCGGGGTGATTACTTCAGGTAGTCCGTCACCTACTGTTGGTGGAAATATTGCAATGGGGTATGTGAAAAAGGGGTTTTTCAAAAGCGGAACTCAAGTCCAGATCGAAGTTAGAGGACGTAAGAGACCTGGAGTGGTTACGAAGATGCCATTTATTACGCCAAACTACTATAGATAAGATCTAAATAAATCGTAATGATTCAACTATTACCCAACCAAAAATCCCAATCTATTATCATAATTTACAGGGTAAAAAAAAAAAAAGAAAAAAAGAAAAATTGCCTAATGAACAGAGTGAAGGATCATGCCATTGTGATCAGTTAGTGGATCTTGCGGTGTTGGTACATATTGGCCTGGATGCTGGTGATGTAGGTGCAGTTGTGGATGCAGTTGAGGACGGTGATGATGCGAAACTTGAGTAAGTGCCGGGTCAATCTGACCAGTATGATCAAGATGCATGACACTAACCGGCGTAGGATCCAAATGATGATGATGATGATGGGGAGGTGGATGCATTGCAAGTGCCGATTCGGCCAAAGCTTTGGGAGCTACTGAGCTAGCAAGAGGAAGATGTTGTGGGAGTTGCTGAACCTGCAACTGCGGTGGTACTGGCTCTCCCACTTTTCTCTCGTGAATCTTAGGGGCTTCCATATGTCGTTTATGAGTATAGTTGACCATAATCCAAGCATTTGTTTTGGAGAAGCATACCGAGACTCTGCCTTCACATCTAAAAAAATCACGAGCTTTAGTTCGCCGTTGACGCACACCACCGCCGTCACGCATCCGTTTAGTCTTATCATATGCACCTTTGCGTTCTTCAGCTCGCGAACAGGAAAAATTATATTTCCCACCATCAGTATTCGGTTTCCCGCCCTTACGCAATTGAAAGAAATAACCGGTCGATTCAAACAATGCATCCCGGACAGCTAATGCGGCTAGTTTCTGTGACTCCTTGGTGTCTCGAACAATAGCATCTACTTTTCTTGGAGGACATGTAGGTGTTCCTGGCAACTCTGCTTCGGAACTCATTGACATCCTCACTCTGATCGGTTGTGACTCTGGATCAAAGTCCGGATGCAAATCATGCACGTCCATATATGCCTTCATCTTCTCGCAAAATTCACTAAACGCTGAGCAATGATCCTCGTAATCTATGGTAGCGGTATTATCTGGATCGTCGTTATCGTCTGGATCAAGTAACCCGTCGTTGGCTTTGCTACCATGACCGTCGTCTACGCGCCGTCGCTTTAATCGATTAGATACACCCTTCGCACGGCATTTCGCACACGACCGCATAAATTGCCCATCTGCAGGCGACGTAAATACTTTCAATAGCTCTGCCATACTCTCTCGAGCTACTCGCGACTTGCATCCGCTGCACGGATATATATATTCAGTTGTGGTTCCGCCGACAATTGGCTTCATTTGAATAAGCAACTTGCTCTCGTCCATATCATGAATCAAATCCTAATTTATAGAGTTGAAATTGCTTAATTAACTTGCAGCAATTATATCGTAATCTGGTTTCCTATTCTGGAACTTCCCCGGGTTTTCTTGCACCTCTGTGATTTAGACTAAAAAACGTGACGATTGGTTGTTTTGGAGGCGATTCGGCGGATTTGTAATCGCGATGGCCCATAGTGACTGAGCGTACGCGGGCATGCGTATTTATTGGCACCAATGTCCCAGCTCTCACGTGCACGCCGTACCTCATCGCTGCGATTTGTTTACATTTTACCCGAATCAGTAAAGCTCCGAGGCGTGTGTTGATGATTTCAATCACGATCCTGACACGAAAGCGCATCGGTCAAGAGCCCGACTTTTAAAAGCGCTTAGTCATGTGTACTATCCAGTTGCTGGTTTGCTTTCTCTACTTAAGCTTCAACAGCATTCCCAACCACAACTCAAACTCTGAGTACCTAAGCAAGAAAGCAAGAAAGAGAGCCGTAGAGCTTACTGATCAAACGCACTGGTCCTGTTTGAACTTGATACACTAATACCCTACAGCCGCCTGATATTCAGAATAGTTATATTCTCTGCTAGTTGCTAGGTGTTTGGCGCTTACTTCTGAGCCTGAGTGAAACAAAAGCAATGCTCTACTGAGATGCTTTTGGTCGACGATCTTGTTCGTAAATAATCACGAACAAAAAGTGCCAGAAGAAGCGGTCTTTGCAATCTCAAATAAAGATTTTACAGTTGAGAACATAAGGTAATGGACTATGATCACGAATACGATGGATCCTCCCCCCCCCCAACTGCAGGTGTGGACTCTTTAATTCTATACTGTTTCAAAGACGAACTAATGCAGGAACTAAGAATATAGTTATTGTCAAGTAACATTGTTACTAGTGATTGATTTTATACAAGATAATCTTAACAAAAGACTGGATTATTTTAAAGCCCATGCAATAAGGGCGGCTATAATATGTTCAGATGCGCTGACGCATGACGACTCCATTGATAATACAGCTAGATAAACAAAACATACTTAAACGACACAATATATATCTAACCCAAGCGTTCACCACCTCACCTATACCAAAAAAAACTATCAAAACAAAATCCGATAATGAAACACGATAACAAAACAAATCTTTAGAAAAAAAAAACGAAGAGGCGGGTTCGAGCGCAAATGCAAAAACAAGTAAATGCCAATAATTTGAAAAAAAAATAATAGTAAGTAAGATACTGACAAGTTGATGACTCGTGATAATATATAGTATTGAGAGATCGACAGAAGTGGCGATAAATGTAATTTATACAGTCAGCATGCTGTTACTGTAGCGCTTGCTGGTGTTGTCGTAATTGTTGCTGAGCAGGCATCTCACGGTCCCAAAATTGCAGTAGCAAGTCTCCGTATCGTTGTAGTTCCTCAAGCGGAATAGCCAGCCGAAAATCAAGTAGTATAAGAAACTGTAGTTCAAGATGGTTTAATTCTTCTAGCGGCAAACCACCAACCTAGTTAAACTGTTAGCATATTTAAGAAGTTGCCAAGTATTAATAATTACTAACCTTTGCGTATCTACTGTTTTTGTAAAATACATCCGAGAAAAATTTGCTGGCCACTGTGACTCCAGCAATCACCAGTCTATGAATATTGTAGCTGTCAATGACAAACATGTCTGATGGCGGTGTTGGTGATATGGAATGATGGCGTTGTTGTTGGTGATAAGATTGATATGAAGGAGAATTAGAAGGGTTCTCTAGTCCGGTTGTGTTCCCACAACCGACCGTAGACGACGGAGTAGCAGGAACAGGCGAATCGTGGCTCGCTCCATCGTCGTAAGTTTGTGCACCAACATCCCTTCTTAACTCGCCAGCATTTGCACGTTTTGAAATTCTGTCAAAATATACAAGCAACGAAAGGAACACTTCGTTAGTAGCGGGACAATATTTCAGGATCCGTATCAAGTACGCCGGTAGTGAGATTGCAGGTACATTGCGACCATGAAATACAAGCATGCTTGGAGACATGCCCTGCCGCGAAATGTAATGATGTGGATCTGACGGCGACGAGTCTGAGTATTGGTGATGATGATGAGGTGGTGGTGGTGTCGAGTAGAGCGCGTCGTTTGCCTCGATGATACGCTGGAGCAGTGCAGAGATCATGACCAGCACGTCTGAGACCGGGTGATTGAGTATATCAAGATGCGGTATCGGAGATTGTGTAGCTTGCGGTAGATGCGACTGTGGTATCGGCACCGACGACGAGAACGAGGCCGCAGTGGTATAGGATCCACTGGTGGGGACCGAGTTCGCTAGCGAGCTCGCAGACGCGCTGGTTGATAACGACGGTCTCGCAGTTGGTATAGGCACCGAAGCCGAGTATGTGGGTGGCGCATTGCCGGGATGCTGGAAGTCTGACATGGCTTCTGGCCAAACGACCGGGGATGAGTATAGTATTATGACGACAGAGCACAACACAACAACAGTGACCGAGCACGCCTTCCGCAGGGGCGCACTCAATTGGCAATCTGGCAAGCAATTAAATCAGCGACTTGACAAAGGTATCAGCGTCCAGTGCTGCCGCTTAATACAATAATCTCTAAGCTGCCTTGTCCAGGCGGGCTTAGATGCAGCAGTCGCCGGAAACGAACGCCATGGTTCGACAGAATTGGCCAACGAAAAACAAAAAAAAAAGAAAATAAAAGACAAAAAAAGAGACAAACTCGGATAGACTTCGAATAAAAATGAAACTCACGTAGATGGTACGCAAGCACCAAAACCGAGCACTCAAGCACCGTCAGTCGACTCGTCGTGAACTGTCGCAGACCGATTCACGATCCACCCTCGCTAACTGGTGGACGCGGCTGGCTGACCGGATCCACGTTCGGACCTAACTGATTGGCGCGTGGGAGATATCAAGTCGCGGACGACGCGCTGCCATTGCACCGCGTTTACTGCGGGCAGCACGTGCACGTTGATAACACTTGATATCAACTCGAGCCGCGCTGGGAGCGTCCCGATCGATATCCGCAACAGCTACCTATTACAGACGACGTGTTTGCTCAATTCATTGGATATTCACACCGCTTTTCTTTTTAAACTAACCCAATCTTAAACATGTCATCATAACAACCCTAATATCCTTCTCCCTCTATTTCGTTCTTGCTCTCTTGTATTTTTCTTCATTATTTCTCAATCTTAATATCTCCAAGCGCCTGGCCGACCTTGACGTGCTCTCCCGGCTTGACGTCAAACTCGAACTGCTTAGGTGCCTCAAACACGAGCACCACGGTCGACCCAAGGTTGAATCCACCCATCTGTTGACCCTTTTCGAGCGGGAAGCCCCCAAGCAGTTTGGATGCTTTGGCATACGTCGCCTCGTAGCATACGGGCTTGTCAGCGGTCCGGTATTCCCGACCAGGAGCGTTAGTCTTGAGGTCCTTGTCGAAATGGATCTTGATGCTGCCAACGTTGGTGGCACCGACAGGAGTCATCGAGAAGAATCCGTGGCGCCAGCGGCCGAGCAGCGCCACGCGCTCGTTAAGAACAAACAGCCCCGAAAGCTTGCGCTGGAAGTATGGAGCGACAGAGTAGAGCTCGCCAGCAAAGTGTCGTCGCAGTTCGCTTACCCAGTTGACGGGCGAATGAAACCGGTGATAGTCACCAGGAGCAAGATAAATCACACAAAAAAACATCTCGTGGTCAGGTAATGACGGGCTTGCAATCTCCTTGGCAATGCGAGCGGTGGCCTGTAATGAGCTATTCTTCTCGCTTGAGGTCGCGTCCCCTTGCTGGTGAACATTCTGGATCTGAGCATTGCCGCTTCCCACAAGATCGCCAAGCGAGTATTTAATACCATTGATAACTGCAAATTCTTTGTCGGATTCGTATCGCAGTTCTGGGTTGTGCTCGTGCTCGGAGAAATCAATGTTAAGCGAATCCGACGACGCATTCGCATTCCGACCAAGCAACGCCTCCAAAGAATATGTCATTCCCTTGACTTGCTCAACTTCGCGTCCATACACAATGCCCAGATGCAAAACTTTACCGTCTGCGGGTGACACCACAAGCGCAGGGTCAATCGGCCGCGTGCCGGGCTTGAGTTCACGGTAGAAAAATTCACCCAAATTACGATAAACTCTGAGATCATCCTCGGCAACTTCGTCCAAGTTCACGCCAAACAAATACGAATAAAACTTATAACCTGGCACTCGCATCCACACCGGCAAATCAATGCTGTTAAACTGGCCCCAAAGCCGAGACATGCCCTTCAATGGCAAGGTAGAGTACACAAACAACTGCCACGGACCAACAGGTCGCACAGCGCTCGAGCTGGTTTCCTTATCTTCATCAATCGGACGATATCTTTGTCTGTACTTGACTGCGACCGCAGACACAAACCCTCCAGCAACAGGTACGTGCCACCATCTAAACCGACCCCGTCGTCTTCCGCCGCCAGTACCAGTCGCACGCTGCTGAACATTCGCAGCCAGCTTCGACGATATATGAAATGCTCGCTTGCCGACATAGCCTGGATAGCTCAAGACCTGCTTTGGATAGTACACTTTCTGGAAAGGGTACCGCAAAAACCCGGATGCTGCACGCGCAGGTAACCGGAGCGCAGCTGCTGACCTGCCATGGAAGTTACCACGACGACGCATATAGCGCAGTGATGATGAAGGTGGCTGCACGTATGGAGGAGGAGGCATTGTTAGAATAAGAGCCCTGTGCGAATTGTGTTGAAAAGGAGTGTGAATGTGACGGTACAACAACAAATCGAACGACGATTCAGAAGAATTGTTTTTGAGAAGAAAGGGGAGCCCACAATTGCCTTCGACTCGGTCGCGCCGGTAGGGTAAACCAAGAGGCGCGCCAAACTTCGGAGCTCGTTAAATTTCATGATTAGGGAGATCGATTTATTGGCTTTTATATTGTTGTACAAAATTGTGTTTGAAACGAATTGCTGGTCAAGATGAGTACAAACTTCGACGAAGACGACGACGAGTTTCTTTACGGAACCGCAAACAAGCGACAAAAGTCAGAAGGTAGGTTGATCTGGCTTCGATTAATCTTCTTGTGATGCGAGACTAACAATTTAGCACAAGCAGGCAAGTCATGGCGTGATGTACCAATTGTATGTAGCTGACCTGTTTATAGCAGCTAATGATGACGACGATGCATACGAGCCGGAAGATCAAACACCTGGGTTGGAATCTAAACCAGAAAAGCCAGAGGATACTGCCGAGAGCGAAGAAGAGGATGACGAGGAGGAGGACGACGATTCGGTGAGGAAAGCTGCAGACTTTTTAAGTCTTATAGCAAGTGTCTAATTTTAGGATATTGAATTTGTGATTGAATCTAAACCGGGACAAGAAGTTGAACCGTCATCAGGCAAGGCACCATTTGGAGCTACTCGAACACAGCAAGCTCAATCAGAAACCAGCAAGACGGAAGAACCAGGGTCAAAACCAGTTGGGATTGATTTGGAAAAAGTGCCGGAATTAGACGGTACCAAGGTTACCGAACTCGATATCGATGATTTTGAAGAAAAACCATGGCGTAAACCAGGAGCTGATATAACTGATTACTTCAACTACGGATTCGACGAGTTTAGCTGGACTACATACTGCTTACGACAAGACAAGACACGTGAGGAGTATGATTCGAATAAACTTATGGCGGAAATGATGCAACAAATGCAAATGGGCTACATGGCTCAAGGTTATGGTGGGGGCACTCAGGGCCAAGCCGTTACTGGACAGTATTATCAACAAGGTCAAGGTCAACAGCAAGGTTATTATCAACAAGGCCAGAATGGTGGACAAGGTGGAAATGGTGGACAAGTGGCGCAACAGGGACAGGGTGGCAATATTTATGGTCGGTCGCAATACAACGAGCCATATAGCCGATACTAGCATGTCTATATTATAAGAAAATGTATCATAGTAATTTACAATCAACTTCAAACATAGTCAATGATCATGTAAATAGGGATATATTTTGCTAATATACAGATCTAGGGAGGTAAAAGAAGAAGTCGACAAAAACAGGAGAGGACATCACATAGCGTACACGAACAATAACAAACAAAACCCAAACATCAATAATAGTGCAAAGCCGCGCGAACAAAAGCCAAACTACCAAGAAACAAAAAAAGAATGAACCCAGCCTAGACGGAAAACCACAATCAGACAATTTAAAAGTCCTCGTCAATGGCAAAAGCATCACCGTTGGAAGTCTTGGGACCGGTACCAGCCATAACACCAGCCTTCTGGTAGTCTGAAACACGCTTCTCGAAGAAATTAGTCTTGCCAGAAAGCGAAATGTTCTCCATGAAATCGAATGGGTTAGTAGAGTTGTAGACCTTCTTGTTTCCAAGAGCAACAAGCAGACGGTCGGCGACAAACTCAATGTATTGGCACATAAGCTTGGAGTTCATGCCAAGTAAAGCACAAGGAAGGGCCTCAGTAAGAAACTCCTTCTCGATAGCAACGGCTTCGGTGATAATCTTCTCAACATGCGCGCGCGATGGGCGGGACTGCAGGTGCGAGAACAACAAGCAAGCAAAATCTGTGTGAAGGCCCTCATCACGAGAGATAAGCTCGTTGGAGAAGGTAAGGCCGGGCATGAGACCCCGCTTCTTGAGCCAAAAGATCGAAGCAAACGAACCAGAGAAAAAAATACCCTCGACAGCAGCAAATGCAACAAGACGCTCAGCAAAGATTGACTCCTTGTCAGCGATCCATCGCAGGGCCCAGTCAGCCTTCTTCTTGATGCATGGAATGGTCTCAATAGCGTCAAACAGGTAATTGCGCTCAGTAGTGTCCTTGATGTAAGTGTCAATCAAAAGCGAGTAAGTCTCGGAGTGAATGTTTTCAATCATAATCTGGAAACCGTAGAAGCATCGAGCCTCAGGAATTTGAACCTCGTTGGAAAAGCGCTCGACCAAGTTCTCGTTAACAATGCCGTCAGATGCAGCGAAGAATGCAAGCACGTGAGAGATGAAGTATCGCTCGTCGTCGTTCAATCTGGTCTCCCAGTCGTGGATATCCTTGCCAAGATCAATCTCTTCAGCGGTCCAGAACGAGGCCTCAGCCTTCTTGTACATGTGCCAAATCTCGTGGTACTTGATAGGAAACAGAACAAATCGGTTCTTGTTCTCGATCAACAAAGGTTCCTTCTTCTCGAGAGCCTGAAGCTGTGCTCTGGTCTCGTTCATCGAGACCTCGTCAGGCACGATCTTGACCTGCATCTTGGGGTCGAGATCGGCAGACTTCTTGACTTCAATAAGAGCAGCAGTCAAGTTCTTCTTGGCCGAATCGATGTTGAGTTCAGAGAGAGCATTCGCAGTCTAAAAGCAAGTTAGAGATTATCACTCATCGCATCGAAATCTTAAATGATTTCTCATTTCCGAGTCAACCTTGGGCACGCATGACATAAGCGGTTATGTCACGGGCGCGCGACCCTTGCCCACCAACACAATCAACAAGCAGCCAACAACTCGGGACAAATTGACTGTGAAACCGAGTCTCAAGTTCGAAGCTGAGGCAGGCTAGCAATTATATGCGGTTGGAATTGTTGCAAGTCGCGCGTCGCGTGCTCATGAAGCAGTTGCTCGGAATCTGACTGGGCGCAGAACCTACCTTCTTAGAAGGGGTGACTTCAACGGTAGACATTGTGAATCAAAGTAGTAGTTGACAAAGCGTAGCTTGGGAAGTGAAAAGATATAAGGACTGTGCTTGTGTTGTCGTGCAGGTGGTGCTGAAGAGTGCACAGAACGCACAAGAGGACCGGGGCGCGTCCAGAGGATTATATAGTGTTGGGCGTCGGAGTCCAGGCCACTCGCAAACGCGTTCCCGGGTTTGGGCGCGCTGTAAGAAATCGCGCGTGAGGCACGCGTGAGCGGCCGAATCAGGCAGCGCTTCTGGCACGCGCGACCGACGCACGTCTCCTGGCGTCTGTATTGTGACGTGCAATTTGGTGAGGTCCAGACAACAGAGGTGGTTTGGATATTGATGCAGCAGCAGGCACTAGGGAAACGAGGAATAAGCGAATACTGCTCTAGCGCTGAATGCAAAAGCAATCTGTAGTTCCATAAACTCCCATGGTGTGCTGACCTGGTCGCGTCCACCAAAGCCTGACCGACGCGAGCCCGATTCTCACAAAGCATAGTGCAATGGCAATATTACAGTCAGATTGCTTTAACAACTCTCAGCTGTCACCAGTTTAGCAGCGTTTCATCACCGCCTCACAGCCACCGCAAAATCTAGACTGACAAGGGTGCATGGGCGGTCTGCATCGATCGATACAATTACATTACAGTACCCACCGTTTTGGTGCAAATGATGGTGTATTTTTTCCGCATCGCGATGCCTGGAAAAGGCGGAAAAGGCGGAGAATAATCTCGGCTCTCCTATCTTGTTTACGACAGCAATGTTCTAGCCTGTCTTTATGATGACTACTTCATTCCCGGCTCCAAGGGAGGGACAATAATTACTACCAGCGACGGCGACAGTCGTCTGAGCATGACATATAGCTACTTACATTCCACATCGCCTGCTTGTCAATCTCATTTAACGCTTGCAGGTGACTTCTGTTTGAAAATCGCATCCATCTTTAAACACTCACAGTGTCGCTGCATGCGATCTGATCGCGTACGCCTCGGAGCTGGTCAGTCTCTAGCCTAAGCTATATGTACATAGATGGGTTCTCCCTAGTGTCGCCAGCCAGCCTCAGATGAGGTCAATCACCTTAGGACGAATTCCACAAGTAGTAACGCTACTAACTTCAAAATAAGTACATACTTCTCTCTGTTGAACTCCTACCGATTGCCCTGGAGCGAGTGAAGGCCACTCGAGTCGTCGACCGCCGACGGCCAACTGCTCAGCCAAGCAATAATAGCCCTCACCCTACCCTTGCCTTATAACCACACCCTACGCCTAGCCCGGGGTCAAATCCGGTGCGATGCGAGCTGCGTGCGACGCGCCAGCCATTGTGACGGGGTACGCAGCACGGCAGTCTTCGCTGGTATTTATGCCATGGCCCGGTCCCCGGTTTAGAGACACGTCTACGCGCGCGCATCTTCGCGCGCTGGTTCTTCTCTTCTTCCGCTCTTTCTTCTTCTTCAGCTGATCGTCTGTCCACACGATACCAATCGGCTCACAGCATCATTGTTGCAAGTCGATCCAGTCTATATTTTTTTAACTGGTGCCAATGTCGTCGTTAGCAGCTTCGTCCTACTCGGCTGCGGCGACGCAGCAGCAGCAGCAATCACAACAGACACAACAGCAGATGCCAATGCCAGCGCCTATTGCACAGGTCCAGCTGCAACCATCGTCGTTCAGACCAGCTGCTCCGTCTCAGCTGCAACCTGCGATGCAGGTGCCGTCGCTCACGCAGTCGTTGAGCCAGCCGACCAGCGCCGAGTCTCGCATTTCCACTCCGACCGACACCCAAACTCCGCCGCCGATTCAGGCCGCACCGGCGTCAAACACGTCGAATCACATCTATACTGTAAGTATTTTGAACATGGAGGCTGGTCTTTGCTGGATTGGCTAATTCAAATAGGCTGTTTACTCTGGAATTCCAGTCTACGAGATGATGGTAAATGGCGTCGCGGTCATGCGTCGCAGGTCAGATTCGTACCTTAATGCTACTCAAATCTTAAAAGTTGGTGGTGTCGACAAAGGCAGGCGAACAAAGATATTGGAGAAAGAAATTCACATCGGTGAACACGAGAAAGTACAGGGTGGCTATGGAAAATACCAGGGGACCTGGATTCCGTTTGAAAGAGGTTGCAAGTTTTGCGTTCAGTATCAGGTGCAAGAATTATTAAGGCCCTTGCTTGAGTTCGATCCTGCGTCACCGAATAGTGATCAAACTCCCACGAAAGAGCAAGCTCTTGCTGCTCGTCGTAAAATGATGTCCTCTACTGGCTCTACTCAGTCATTCCAACAAACCGGGCCAACTCCATCTGCTAGTTTCGCAAGCGCAACAAATTCCCTGTCAGGCTTTTTGCCAATTGCTAGCAAGCCTATTCCACGCATTCAACAAGAAGCCAAACCACGATTAATATCTTCGGTGCTCGCAGAACAAATGGCCTCGTTTGCTACAGAGGCGACTGACGTGGACGAGAACGATGTTACAGTCGATGACACTAGGCCACGTAAAAGAACGCGTACTGATGCTAGTCTCATAGAAGACGTGGACTTTGAACTTGAGAAAACCTGTGCTCCATTAGATGCGCTATCAATTTCCAACTATGAACAGTCCAAAGACATCATGACTCAAATTTTTTTGACCAACGAAACAAGTGGCGTATCACAACTCGGACATCTGGATTCAGTGTCTGCTGGTAGTACGTCTGGAGGCGCTAAGATTGAAGTTGATGTCGCGATTGATGAAATGGGACATACTGCGTTGCACTGGGCATCAGCTCTAGCGCGGTTGCAGCTTGTTTCTGATCTGGTTGATCGTGGCTCTGACCCACGCCGTGGTAACATTGTTGGTGAAACATCTCTTATTCGAGCTGTTTTAGTGACCAACAACTTTGACACTTCAGTTTTCCCTCAGCTACTTGATTTGCTGTACCCTGCCATTGCATTGGCCGACAACAAAGGTCGAACAGTTCTCCACCATATTGCTATCACCGCCGGAGTTAAAGGTCGTGCTTCGGCAAGCAGATACTACCTTGAGTGTTTATTAGAGTGGATTGTGCGTCGTGGGCCAAACGGTAAAATAAATTTTGGTTTGGGCAAATTTATGTCAGAGATTGTGAATGCCAAGGACGAAAAGGGTGATACTGCGCTCAATATCGCGGCAAGAGTGGGTAACAAAAATATTATCCAACAACTACTTGAAGTTGGCGCTGATGCCACGATTCCAAATCGGTCTGGTTTGCGTCCGTCAGATTTTGGTGTTGGTACAGGCGATGCCACTCGTGAAATACTGAAAACTGAAAGTACAGAGATGGACGGTCTGGTTCCGAAGGCTGTCGCCCAGCAAAGTAAAGATATTTTACATGCAATGACTACAATGATTGCATCACTCGATAAAGAGTTTCAAGAAGAGCTCAGTATTAAACAGAATTCGCTTGATGGGTTGCATGCGCAATTACGAGAGTCCACAATGCGCAAAGCTCAGGCTGTTGTTAGAGTCGAACAACTCAAGAAGCAGGCGAACAAATTGAACGAGCTGCATCAACGAGAGCGCAACTTGAGCAATGCTATTACAGAACAGGAGTTAAGAATTAAGGAACAGTTGAAACACGAGCCTGCAGAACAAGGACGTCCTGATGGGTCAGAAGATAATGGGGAAGATGTGACGATGGCTGATCTTGATGCGATTGCTAGTCAATATGATGACGTGGACGACGCCGATATGCCGTTTAGACTTGAAATAGCGGAGGAAGAATCAACTCATGATTCAGTTACAAATGGAACTAGCATCAAAATCCATGGGCCATTACCACCCATTTCTGTGCTGCGTGCTCGTATAGCAGCCTATAAGCGAAACGCGGAACAACTGAACCAGCTCTCTCGAACGCTCAAGTCGCGATCTTCAAACCTCGAAGAAAAGTTCCGCAAGGTGGTTGCATTGTGCACAAATGTTCCTGCCGAACAAGTTGACGCGTTGCTTGAAGGTCTGGTACAAGCTGTTCAGAGTGATCCTAGCGACGTGGACATGACTCGGGTTGCTGACTTCTTAAAAGATGTGGACCATGTTGCTACCAACTAATCGGATGTGGGTGTTTTATTTATTTCGTTGTTATTATTGTGCGTTATTGTCATCATGGGATACACAGGAGTTATGCTGTTTTTATTTGGTTTGTGTGCCGTACTCGGCTTTTTTTGATTTTTGATTTTTTGGCTTGTTGAAGAGTGTTTGCGGGGTTGTGAGATGACGGGAAATTGCATCTGTATAATTCACAACTCAATGTTTACTTTGTAGCGCGCATGTAAGGCCACTATCGTCTATGTCGCCTTTTCGTCTCGCTCAGCTTTCACCTGCAATGTGATCGCTTTGAGCTGACCGGTCATGACGACTTAGTTATGACTTGGAGGGCAAGAATAATAATTTCGTAGCGTTTTTGAGTACGACGGTTTCGTAGTCACCTTAGTGACTTGTAATGGAAGCGCTGTAATTATAAGCTTCGACAATTGGATAATTTATCGTGAGTTATTCAGTACTTCACGGTATTACTGTGTAGATTAAGGGGAACTGAAAAAGTCAGAAGTGAATCACAATCTATCGTCGAAGCGCATTTTTGGCTGTGCCGGTCACGACTCTCAGGGGTATGTATTAGCTCGCGTGTGGGCGACCTCGTGCTGACGGCTGACCGAAGGGACAATAGCCGTTTGTGATACAGGGACAAATATAAAAGGTCGGCAAGTGTAGCAATTCTAGCGTCTGATTCAGAAAGCTATATCCAATTGAACAGAATAGCCATCTTAGGATTTTGCATTTTGGTTCAAAGTCTCTCGTTTCTACAATGAGCAATTCAATTATTGGAGTTTGTCGTCCGTTGTCGCCCTCGTTGTCGACAGCGGTCACCCAATCCTCGTTGCTGGGTCTATACATGGGTAACCGGATGGTTATTCTCAAGGCCGCTACCGCTAATGGTCCAATTGGGATCTTGTACTCCCCATTCCCGCCTTGTGCTGAGGTCAAGGCAGATCTGGGTGACATCCCGGTGAAGTACCTGATTTCGCCTAGTAATGCGCACCATCTTGCACTCCCAGCTTGGAAGCAGGAATACCCTGAAGCGAGGGTGATTGGGTGCGAAGGGCTGAAAGCTAAGAAGGCGGGTGTGGTTGATGTTGATTTTGAGGTTAGTGAGTGCCAGAAGCTGTTGACTGCGGAACAGGTCGGCATCGAGGGTATCTTACCGTCCGAGGCGCTCAAATTCATCTGCTTGCAGTCAACTCCCAAGTATAAGGAATTGTTCATGTATCATGGGTCTTCACAGACATTGGTAACCTGCGACACTATCTTAATGGCGCCGTCGCTCGAAAGCGGGAACGCGTATGCTAAGAATCCGTTTGATGGATTGTATACACGGGCACTTACTGCTATTGGTGCGTATAGCGGCGTGAATGCATTAGCAGGAAAAATGCTCATGAAAGATAAGGCGTAAGTTGCTTTGGATGAGAATCACTAAAAGTGCTAATTTTGTAGGAACATTGGCAAGGTCAGGAAAATTTTGGAGACGTTGGAGATTAAGACCTGGGTGATGTCTCATTCAGACGTGAAGGATACCAACGCAAAGGAGACATTGCTTGAAAGCTTTAAAAAATACTCGGCGTAGACGAAAATAGAAAGTCTGCGGCATGTGATATTTGACTTGTTTAAAGGTTTAAATGAAATAGTGGTTGTAAATATAGCTTAATACATGTTTTGCTTAAACCTGTTCATTGAAGCTTAAATACTCCCAGTCGATGTAACTATTCTGTTTTGATAAGACGCCACGCGAAGACCGAGTAAAACTTGAGATGAGGCGCGCTACGTGTGTGGAGTAAACACCACGCGAGTATGTAGCATATAGTTATGTATATAGTTATGTATATAGTTATGTATATAGTTATGTATATAGTTATGTATATAGTTATGTATATAGTTATGTATATAGTTATGTATATAGTTTTGTATATAGTTTTGTATATAGTTCTGTATATTCGAAAGCTTTAAAGTAACGAGCAACCCCAACGAAAGTTATGTTGAGGTTCATTGCACATGACCCAAATGCGCTTTGTGCAAGACATGTTAACGATGCAAATTTTGGGCGGTTTGTGAATTATACAGCAGAACCTGCAGTCAGCAATGCACATAATTCAACAAATATTAACCCAAGTGCTACAACAAGTCTAAATAATACCTATACAGATGGCATGGGCCAGATTGTTACACAGTTGCAAGATGACATGGAAATAACGAATGGCCCATATTATAATGTGTATTATTATAATCCGCCGTATAATCCATATCATAACTCATTTTATTCACAAGCCGGAAATAATGTGATAGCGGTACCTACATTTACATAGATAATATCAAGACTGGATACGACAGAAAAGGACAGAAATGAATTGCAACAAAGGAACAAAGGGCTGGAGAAAATGATCGATACATTGGATAAGAATCACGAGAAGTTAGAAAAATTATACAGTGCGCTGGAAAAGAAAAACGATATATTGGATAGTTAGCCGAAACAAAACGCTGGAGGCAGATACCAAAAAGAAAGGAGCAGAGCTTGCGTGTGGAACAACAGCTTAGAGCTGTCGAACAAAAGTCGAGTAATCTAGAACGCGATGCGAATGCAGCATTAAAGCCAACAACTTTAGATTAGTTGCAAATTATCACTACCCTTTAGATGGAGTTCAAGCCAATGAAGGAAGACATCAAATCAGATGAAAAAAGTATTTATCACCTTCTCCCTGCACAACGCATTCACGCCTCAGCGGCAGATTTGATGAAGGGCAACTCTCGCTTGGCGGATATTGATGGCCGACTTTTAGAAGCTGAAAGGACGACTAAGTCAACGTTCGATCGAGTAAAATAAAAGACTGGATCAAAGAGTCGATTGAACCTATCGAGACTAATGTGACGTCGTTAGAACAACACAACGCGTGATTCAACCGGAGGCGATTCAAACGTCGCTAGGACGAAAGATTACGGAAATGCGTCATTCGATAGAAACCACTCAACGATCTCACAATCGTGTTTTGTGGCTGAGAGAGCAAGAGCCAAAGTTGCAACGCCATATACTACAGTGTCGAGGCAACCAACGTTGCCTTCATCTGTACACCTTTGAACAGAATGGATTATAGAGTTTCTACAGATTTAAATAATACAGATTCAAGCGTGAACGAAGCTGATTCGGACGTCATCATGTTGGACTAACTAATAGAGGATAATGAACATAGACTTCGTAATGAAAATTTAGACCTTAACTTGGTGTAAATTGCCAAAATCAGTGCATCCTGCCTGATAATCATATTCTATTTGTAATTTGATATAAATTGACTTGTTTTTTTTTTTTTTTATTTCAAATATATAGTCAACGACCAAGTTCAATTCGAGCACCTCTAAACTTTATTCGCCACCATTGCATTTGCTCCCAACTAGCGTTTGGGAGTTTTCACCTTTTAAAATCAAATTTAAAATTCTGTAATATTGTACCGAAGGTGTCAACTGCAATTTGAACTTCTTTAACAGGCGCTAACGGATATGGGTTTTTTTTTGATAAAAAGTTGTTATTGAGCCTCGAATAAGCAGACGCGATGAGGTTTCGATCGCGCAATAGATCACGAATCGAATCGAAATACTCGATACCAGATACGCCGTACAACAAGCCACAGCCTGAGCCTGATGGGTCATCGATGATAAAATTTACAACAGAATCAACAAAGGCTATCGAGTTTGAGAGAGCTGATGCGGTAGGACTGATTCGTGCCGACGAACTTAAGAAACTTAGAGCTGAACGAGATGAGAGGTGGCAGCTTGCGTCACTTAGTGAGACACCGGTCGGGACAGACGAGTCAGGAGCTGATGAAAAGTCGAAATCTCCTTCGCCCACAGTAAAGCATAGGAAGAAGAAACCAACAAATTTGAAGTTGTCGTTTGATGACGAGGGCGAAGATCAGACTGATAGTAGTAATACAGAGCAACCGGCTATAAAGAAGCGAAAAGTGAACGCAGGCGTTGGTTCAATACAGATAAAGACAAAGGCAGTGCTTGCAGAAGAGGCACGAAAGAAAGAAATTGAACATAGGGAGTATCTTGCTCGGGTGGCAAACGAGAAAAAAGAGAATATAACTTTAAAGTTTATGTATTTTGATGGTACGTATACGCCTGGAGAGGTGACATGTACCAAAGGCGACCAGGTGTGGTTTATGCTTGATCGGACGCGCAAAAAACGCAAAGAGTTTCACAGAGGCACAGTTGACGATATCATGCTAGTGAAAGATAATATTATCATTCCCCATCATTATGAGTTCTACTATTTTGTGGAACACAAGATCAAATCAAAACTTGGGTTGCTGTTTGATTTTGACAATGAAGAAGAGGATAAAAAACGGTTTAAGGTTGTTTCACGACCATGGTACGAGAGGAATAAGCATGTTTATCCTGCTTCCCTATGGCAGGAATTCAACCCTGAGGTAGACTACGAGCATTTGGTTTTGAGGGATAAGAATGGATTTGTATTATATCAGCAATAATAATTATATATTAAGTCAAGTTTTCAGACACACACATTAAACTAATCTATCTATGGGCATTAATTAAGTCTAAACGATCTCCTTAACCTCGCCGGTCGAGGTCTTGGCAGTAACTGTTCCAGTCGAGTTACCAAAGTATGCAGCGTCAGCCATGTTGATAAACAATCCGACCTCGACTACACCAACTAACATTTTGATCTGAGCAGCGAGCTTAACAGGATCCTCAATTGGTCCAAAGTGAGCGTCAATGATAGTATTTGAGTTATCGGTAATAACAGGACCAGCCTTTGCCTTACCACCTAACCGCAGCACAGCGGTCTTGGCACCGAGAGCAAGCAAGTCCTGGCGCACTTTGGCATGTGCCAGTGGCACGACTTCGATAGGAACACCTTGTAACCACGCTGTTCCGAGTACCGTCGAGTTTTTGCGGTAGTCTGCAACAACAATGAACTTTTTGGCGCACTCGGCAACAAGCTTCTCCTGGAACAGACAAGCACCGCCGCCCTTGATTGCATTCAATGTCGAGTCGACCTCGTCGGCACCATCAAAGGCAACGTCTAGAATTGGGTACCTATCAATTTAGCATACTCTCAAGAAAAACATAGCCATGGATAGCCTTACCCATCAATCTGTCCAAGAAGAAGGCCTCCTTGGATGATAAGCTCTTTGCTCTGAAACCCAGTGGGAATGTAAACCACGTTGGCGGGAATTTCTCCGGCCAACTTCTTCTGCACAATGCGCTCGACCACATAAATCACGGTTGAACCGGATCCAATGCCGACGACCTTGGCGTCCTTGGGAAAGTGCTCGTCGACCGCAGTAAAAGCGGCGAGCTTCTTAGCTGACTCTACCGGGTCAATCGTAGCAGCCATTGGAGGTTGTGTGGAGAACAGATGCGTGGATGAGGTGGTCTTAAAACCGCTAGGTGCCAAACGAAACGAGCAAGCGGGTCTGCAACAAGGAGCAAGTCGTGCACGAGACGACGATAGCAACAGAGCAGCAGCAGACAGAAGGCGTGTGGAAGCCAGGCTGGAGATATACAAACGACCTTGGGTGCGTCCACGGCCATCATATACAGTCGGTCGGTTCCGGTGTTCTGGAGAGGCAATCCAGCCGCTGCGGGCTTGTGTGCCCCGGGGTGCCCCGGTGCCCCGGCTAAAAGCAACGACAGACAGCCCGCACGTGACATAGACGACTGCAAGCAAAGGGGTTTGTAATGAATTAATTGTTAGCGTGCGAGGGTTTGGTGCAGCCGCTGCAAAAATGTCACGATGCAAAGGGTAAACAGTTGAACGCGAGTTGGAGAAGAGGTAGGACCGAGAACAGCAACCGAGCCGTGGATCATGTTGTAAGTTTACCGTTTTTATAGGCGACTTTAGATGGTTTTGGGATTGTGCTGTGTGTTAACGGGATTGCAGTGGGTCGAACCAGTCGTCGAGCGGCCTGTTTGGCACGCCGGTGAAGCCATCTACGACTTCGTTTGGCGGGAGTAGTACAGCAGGAGCGCCCAGCATATTCAGCACTCCGCAGCAGCAGAATCAGAATCCAGCCCCCGGTGGCGGGCTTTTTGGGAACAGTAATCCTGCAGGCGCTAGTGGTGGGATGTTTGGATCGAATACTGCAGCACAGCCAGTCAATAAGCCTGCCGCGGCACCTTCGTTTAGTTTTGGCGCAAGCACTACAAACAACAATCCCACGAGCACGCCTTCGCTGTTTGGAAACAGCACTACGAATACCGGATCAGGCGGAGGGCTGTTTGGAAGCACTACAAATCCTGCCATGGCAAGCGCGCCGTCGATGTTTGGAAATTCCACAGCGCAGCCGAACAACCCACCGTCGTTGTTTGGTAATTCAACAAACACAACTACAAATGCTTTTGCTGCCCCATCATTGTTTGGAAATAACGCCGCAACGCCGTCTTCAAATTTGTTTGGATCAACGGTGAACAAATCAAGTGCTGCAGCTGCAGCCCCCAGTAATACGCTATTTGGATCTACCAACAACCCCAATAGTAGCATGGGAGCCACAACTACCAATTCGTTTGGCAACTCATTGTTTGGAAAGCCCGGTACACAGAATCCTGCTCAACCTCAACTGCAGTTTCAGCAGCAACAGGCACAACAACAGATCACTGCTCTGACTAGACATAGTGATCTTCCAGAGGCTGCACAAAAAGAGCTGGATGATATAAAGTGAGTTGATGACAGAGATTGGCGAATTTATTGTGGTGCTAATAATTTAGTGCTTATATTACTAAACAAATGGAAATCTCGGATGATATTAAGGCGCGAAAATCTACCAGACAAGAATATATGCAGAGTGTTCCCCGAGATGTTGAGGTTTTGATGAGGGTAATTATCACTCAGGACACGTTTATAGATTAACATTGCTAACTAGTTAGAAACTTGCTACTACAAATCAAGCGCTGGTCAATGACATGGCGTCGATGAATACACACAAGGCTACAGTAGATCGAGCCTCGCAGGACGTGCAGCTATGCAGCCAACTGCTCTTACAACTGCGCACACCTGGAGCTCGTCTTCCTATGGGTGACCCGCTTTTGGAGCTATTCGAGCGCCATGCTTCCGAACTGCAGAAGAAGATTGAGGACTACAAGAACGTGCTGAACGATGTCGACCGTGCAGTTGACGGCATTGAGCGCGAGATCCTGGACGGACAAGCTAGTACTGGAGGACGAGCAGAGGCTATTCTCCAGGCGCTGCGGGAAGAATATGCGGTATTCATGTCACTGGGTAACCGCGTGGCGGAGGTTCATCATTCTGTTGCTAGGCTTGAGAGTAGAGACAAATAAACTTAAGCTGACTTGATGACGACGACGACCTACTACAACTAACTATGCGTAACTAAGACTCAACTCGGACAATATCAATAACATGGTTCGACCTATTTTGTAGACGGCAGCCCAAACACATCTATGTTATTCATTACTTAAGCATTTCGTCAGGGGCAGGCTCGATCAATTTGCTAAACAGCCCAGAATCATCCCAATCAGGGAAACGAGTGGCCACCCCTCCGACTCCGACAGCGCACAGCGGGCCGGGTAACATATATGCTCACGAGCGCCAGAGAAATCGCTTACTGTCTACTGCCAGCCAGGCAGACCGGCACCAGCAGTACCACTTTGACCAGCGGAATCGACCAAGCCATTGGCTGCGCATACTTTTGACAGAACAGAAAAGAATGGCATTTTGGCGCGTTGGCGCGAATTTTGCGTCGTTCAATGCGGTGTCGGGCGTGAACAAGCTGCTAGAAAAGCCGGATTGCTCGCTTGCAGAGCTGCTGGAAGAGGACGATATCCTGCAGGAATTGCGCGAGCACAATGCAAAGCTCATCGAGTTTTTGCGACAGCCGGTTGTGCTCCAGCAATTGCTGAGGTACATCAGCCACTACTCTAGCTGGGTCGAAGAGTCTGGTGGGAAAGAGGGTCGGCCGACTAACAGTGATCGCGCGGACGACGACAGCGACCGGCGGACAAGTGAGAAAGCAGAAAAAGTCGACGAGAAGCAGGCTGAGACAGCCGCTGATGAAATTCATTTGACCGGTGCAGATGGGGTAGAGCCTGTTGTGACGGTCGAGCCTGCGAGCTCGGACGATACTGAGAGCGAAGATGAGTCTGGTGACGACGGTACCAATTCTGCAGAAGGGTCTGGCGAAGACTCTGGTGAAGACGTGGATAATGTTTTAGACGACGACGAAGATCTGGGCCTGACACGAACTGCTGCTTCTCCTGATCCAGAGTCATCGGGGATTTTTGGCGATGAGAAAGCTTGGAGGTATGAGATGGGACCAACCGTATTTGAGGTTTAGTTTACTAACTTGCCAAGATATGCAAGGTTGTCGTCAGAAGTTTTCGCATCAGAAATTTGGTCAATCTATGAGACCGTGATGAAAGAAACAGCGTTACTTGAAGAATTTTGGAAATTTCTCGACAATCCTGCACCTCTGGATCCAATTTACGCCGGCTATTTTACAAAGACAAACGAGCAGTTTCTTGAGCGCAAGACAGAGCAGATGATTGAATTTCTCAAGATGCTTCCTGATCTTGTATCGAAGTTTATGCGACACATTGATACTCCATCTGTGATGGATCTGTTGTTAAAGATATTGTGCACAGATAAAGTCGACAGCCCAACTGGAATTATAGACACTCTTCATGGCCAGCAACTGATACCGTCGCTCATATCATATTTGTCAGCAGAGACTCCATCGAACACACAATCTGCATCGGGCGATTTTTTGAAAGCGCTCATCACAATTTCAGCAAATGCGTCAAACGATTTTACGTCGATCGGGCCTAACGAACTTACCAGGGAGCTCGTTAGTCCAGAGATAATAACTCAACTTGCTCAGCAAATGGTAGATGGAGGTGGAACAGCACTGGCTACAGCAGTCGGTGTCATTATTGAGCTCATTCGCAAGAACAACTCAGACTATGACCTTGACCCTATGATGAGCACCACACTGGAGTCACATCCGCCGAGTTCACGCGATCCAATTTATCTTGGCTATATGTTGAAGATTTTGGCGCAGTACATGCCAAAATTTGAAAAGTTGCTAGTCAAGAAGCGAGATGCGAGATTAGCTACGTCATTCGGCACCATCGAACCGCTGGGGTTTGAGAGGTTTAAAGTTTGCGAGTTGGTTGCTGAACTGTTGCATTGCAGTAACATGGGTCTCTTGAATGATCCTCGCGGTGAAGAAACTGCTTTACAACGTGATATAATCCGCAAGCAAAACAAGAGAGCCTTTTCTGCTGCTACGAGCGATTCCCAAAGTAGCCACTACAGTGACAGCGACAGTGGCATGAACGACATCCGGTCAGGACTTAATGATTTTACGATGGAAGAGCAGCATTTAAATGCAGAGTCTCGAGGTTGGTGGAGTTTGGCGAAGAAGAAAGTCACACCAGGTTCGAGTCCGAGCAAAGAAACGCGATCTGAGTTGCCAAAGGCAACATCAGAAGTTGATGAAGAGCCGGAGAAGATTGAGATCGAGGAAGCTAAAGAGGCAGAAGATGAGGCAGAACCTGAATCTAGTACAGAGTCAGTTCTTGAATCGGCCGGTCCGGTTGAAGAGCCAGCTGTGGGGGAGATTGAAAGTCAACTTACTCCACAGCTAACCTCGGAAGAGGAAGAAAGTGACGTTAAAACAATGGATATGAGTGAATTCGAGTCTGAAGAGGGTGAGCTGGTGGTCGGTGACTTTCTGAAGTACCAGCTGATCAAATACCGTGTTGTTTCTACGATTATCGAGCTCTTTTTCAAGTTCCCATGGAATAATTTCTTGCATAATGTGGTGTTTGATATCATTCAACAGATTTTCAATGGACCATTTGATCACGGATACAACAAATATCTGGCGATTGAATTATTTAGGACAGACAAGATCACAGATCAAATTGTCGAAGGTACCAAGGCTTCCAACGAACACGAGGCTGCTACACGAATGAGGTTGGGATATATGGGTCACTTAACTTTGATTTCAGAAGAAATCGTTAAATTTTTGCAACGGTATCCCCCAGAGACTTTGTCGCCTTCTGTGGTCGCTGTTACTATCGAGAATAAGAACTGGACCTATTATGTTAATGAGACGCTTATGCAAATCCGGATTCGGGATAATTCAATCTTGGGTGGACAACGACCCAGTAACGAAATTCCATCGCATCATCATCATCTGCTAACTATGGGCAACGAAAACGGAATGGATTATGGTCGAGGCAATGATGATAATGACGATAATGATGACGACGATGCAGAGGTGTCGGCAGAGTACAGTAATGAAGATTCTATTGATGCCATCGATGGGAAAGATGACGGTGATCTCGCCGGTGCCGGTGAAGGGGCATCGTCTATGGGTTCAGCCAATGATCAGGTAAGTTAGCTAGTTGGAGGACTTGTGAAGGAGTTATTTACTAATGAGCAGTGGTCTCGGTACATGTCACAGCAAATGACACCAGACAGATTTGGTTCGTCAGATGAAGACGATGAAGACGAAGAGGTCGAACCAGACGATGCGGTAAATATTGAAAATTCACCGGAATATTCAGTTGCCAGATGAGGTTTGTAAATCTAGCATTATTGTTTCTTTAGTGTTTATGTTGCCATTGTTGTTTTGTTTTGTACCACGTTATCATTTTCCTTTTGTCTCATAGTCCTACAAAGTTTTTTTTATATAACCTTTATACAGTATATATGCACATTGTCAGGTTTATGACGCTAACAATTTCACTTATCTAATCGTATCTGTGCGCTACGCTGCTAGCCGTAATTTCTATGCAGGATTTATTTCATATTCACAACAGCTATATACAACTTTTCGCACCAACTCCCAATCACAATAAACTTATAAATTCCGCCTTAGCGTCGTCTTCAATTGATCTGGAGTCACTGCCGGTCGACTCGGCTGGTTCATAAATGCTTGATTCCGGAGATCTTTTTCGCGTTTGGCAATGAAATAATCAACCTAGACATTAATACGCGCACTCTTTCACTACAATTTATAGATAACATACCCAAGGCCCTCGACATAAATCCCGCATCTCTTTCTCTGGACACATTGAAGAATCAGCATTTTTTGTAAATTTGATTCCATTTTTATCCAAGCATTCAAAGTATTTGTCCCGGGCGGCCCAGCACTGCTGTCGTTCGTTTCGAGAAACAAAGTTATCTGAGGTTGAATCTGACATTGTAGCTTATGTGTACTATCCGGTTGAGAAATTGCGTAATATTGATAATGTATTGAGATACTGAAGTGATGTAAAGCTTCGGTTGACCAGTTGGGATTTCAAGCCCTATTAAGCTTCAACGCGCTGAATATGACGGGTTAGGGGCCCATGACTTGGTGATCGGTTATTGCATTGGTTGCATATGCAGTCTTCTTCATTCTCGATATACTAAGAATCGACTATAACTACACATAATCTGTCTACGCCGTTACAATGTGAAAGAAGCTCTAACTAATCTGGCTTGAGACTGAATCCAACCTACGCTCCTCAGTCTTGATCTTACAGACCAGCTTCCTACGCTATAGGCTCTAGCAGCCAGCCACCCTTGACAATACTGTATGAGTAGTTGGATGCGTCATTCTTGTTGAAATCGTGACTGACTGCCTTTATTAGCCAACTACACCTGACCATATTTCTCCGTGCTTATATAGTATAATATACCAGCTTCTTCATACCTATTCTTATTGGATCGGGCAGAAAAGTGAATTAATTATGTCTACCATTGTGGTCAGCGCTGTTATCAGGAAATTGCTCGATTGCGTAACGTTTTGTCATCGGCCGGTTGCAGAGCTCCGAGAAGAGAAGGTCGTCTTCAGTTTTGATGCAGAAGCTTTTGTGACACCAATTTCCCTTTGATCCGGTCATCACTTTTCCGATAGAGTTTGAAGATTGGATTATTGTCTTGCGTTCAGATGTTCGAGAATCTCGCTACATCGACATCCACAACGAGGAGGCGCCTGGGTTTCCTACCACTGATGCTTTGAACAAGTGGATTAATAGTAGCGGCGACTGAGATTTGGCGAAAAAGTTTTACCCCACTACAGACAACCTGACATTGAGAAACAAATTATATTATTATGTGAGCGTGCCTCACAATCATTTGGCAATCTGCATATTACATCTCGGTACTCCGAGTGGCTGGCGTGTGCAATTCTAAGATTTCTGACACTGGTATCTTGAAAACGGCTTTCATCTGGTCATCTGATGATATGATGACTAAAGTTAACTGGAGTATGGCCATAATAACGACTCGGTTGCCAAATCTCGTGGCTCTTACTATGGCCTTAGCCGCCTCCGACAATCCGCTTACGTTCACTAGCGACTTTGACACGCTGGAGCAAACATCTAGATGCCACTTTACTCTGGGTAGTGACAATCGGTTTCACGGTTGTACGCACGATGACCTCTTATAGCACAGCTGCTAGGATTACTAGTCAGACCTGGATTCGGGCTGAGACCCTACTCTTCATGAGTCTGGCTAACAACACTGGCTCTTGGCTTTTACTGCGACCTTGTCATATTGGTGATGCAGCGCGTGTGCTCTCCCTTTACGAATTTGACAGTGAGACTACGTATCCCCACGAAGGTGATGTGCCCGACAAAGGTGTGTTTTTTATACACTATTTGGCCGACAATTTAGGCGCTATTGTAGTAAGGTGCGCAGCTGAGGCAGTTGTGAGAGAAGATTCTCCTGGCAATTTATCACAGCTGGACCAGGACATTACCATAAAGCAAACTGGAATTGATCATTTTTTCATATTTGGAAGACATGCGTGATAGGCTAATGGCGAGATTAGGCACTCTAGCGCATCTGATGACCCAGGTCAAGGGGAATGGCATGTCAATATGGGTACGCGAAGTCATAGCTGGTGAGACTGCCCGGCTTGGTGACGACTTTCCAGTTACTGTTAATCCTTTGATTAACTGGGGGCTGAAGATGCTGCAGATCTCGGGTTGGGATGTTGACTCGATCAGATCAATCAGCCCTTTTGGGCGGAGTAGGTTTGCTTGGACCCTAATTACTGATAATACTAAAAACCAGCTTGCGTATCTGGGTTTATGGCGGGATGAAAACACAGTCTTCCGACTCTTGGAGAAGCCGCTTACTGTGCTTGATGGAGATCGGGCCCCACCAGACAAACATAATCTGCCTTACCGCAATGCTGATGTTGTTTATATGTTGGAAAGGCCTGGTGAGTGGTACTTGACCTTTACTCGGATCCAGTCAGAAGTTAGAAGAGACTACCCCCAAGCAATTGACGTACAGACAGTTAGTTGACCTTGGACCTTGGCCGAGCCCCATGGTAAGCATGTTCAAACAGCGGAGTAAGATGTAAAGCTCGAGAAGTTACCGCCATCAAAGAGCAGTCCAACACGACATGATGACATCCAGGCATTCAATTATTTTCCATCAGATATGCTGGCCTTAATACCGAACTACGGGAATGGTGCCTATTTCCTTTTTTGCTTACTATTTGCTTACTATTTTATTATTATTTTTTATATTTATAGTCCAGTCGTAGATATAACAGACTTTGCTTATAATTCTATGGGATATTTACTAATTGTACTATCTTTCAGGGCAATAGTCTCAATGGCATGTAATAAGTATATCGGGTCAATACAAATAGATCAGTCATCAATTCAGCTTTCGCATTTCGTCAGCGAAACTTGGACAGTAAGGTAATTGCCGTAACCAGTCGGCGACATTTCCTTTTACTATTCCTGGTAAGGTACGGTTTTTGTGAACAGGGAAGTTTAGAGCTGGAACACTCTTGCCATCTAACAGTTGAGTACGGCGGAGCCGGATTTTTGGCAGCCATGACATCAGTTTGCCAGACAATCTTCTCGTTGTCCAACCAAGGTCCAATACTCTTTGCTATAGATTTTTTTGGATTTTGGTGCTTCAGGTTCTTCGGTTTCTTTGGTGTGGATTATATGTCCGGACTTCGGTGTTTGGTTTAGTTACTCATCGTGTCAGCGACGAGCCACGTGCTCTTTCAGGAGTGACATGTGACGTCACAGGGTAGGGCACGCCCACAAGGATGACTGTATAAAGGCGCAACAGCTCCGGAGCCCTTTATTTTGATTTGGCTCGGGCTATGGCCCGGCACCAACAATGGATGGAGATTAAGCTTAAGCACTTGGAATCCTGCCAGAGGACCACATCTTTGATATTACAGGGCAGAGTAAGACCTTGGCATTCGATGGACGGCCACGGAGTGGGAGTGGGAACTGAGTCCGTGAGCAATTGACATGTTTGACTGTGACCCAATCGGTTGCGCGGTGAGTGCGATCGTAATTATCAAACTCGACAAAGGCCTATTCTGTTAGACAAATGTATGGATTGGCGTCGGGAACCCCGGGATAAAGTATGAACACTACCAATGGAGCCGTTGACGAGCGCCCTTTTGACTCGATATGAGGTCAAGATAACTAGCGGAGAGCCTTCAGTGACGAGCAACTTGCAGAGATATTGTCTGTCTCGTCGAAACTGGCGATCGCAACACAGGGCTCATAACCTATTGCTTAGCTTGCCGTAAATCATATACAGCTTTGTTCAATTTCCAAACCTGGCTCTTAGAGTCGATGGCTCTGTTGCGACTTCTGCAATGGGCATATCTCTCACCAACATCAAAAATTTTTTTTACTCGAAACTACCCTTCTCCAACGGGTCTCGCTTTTTAGCGCTTGATCTTCAAGGTTCACCTTACTTGTATATACCCACATGCATCTTAGTACGAGTGTATCTTTGGGTGGTTCTATCTACAACTCATATGTTTGATTGATGTCAAATGACTCCATCTCATTCTCCGTTGCATCGTGCACCCCGGAAATGCTCTTTAACCTTCCCGGTGTCGCTATCACTACCACTCAACCCTAACTCTCCACCTGGATTGTTCTGAAGGGTTATCGCAAAGGAATGCATCACTACGGCCATCATGCCTGGGATTTAGGGCAATGATTGGATTTTTTTTTGGCTTCCAACACAGCAGTAATGACATCGTCGATGTTTTTGTTTATATAACCCAACTGCATTGCATTCTCGGACCTTTTTCGTTTCTCTTTGGTCAGTTCCATGAGCTGACAGGAGCGAAGCACGCGTTAGGATTCTATCGGGAGCGTAACGCTCATGAGATGTTGCAAGATTTCATGGAATTCCTGTCACATTGCTATGCTGGCGCACGAACACGTCAAGTATGACGGTCCGATCAAACGAGAGATAAAGATTCGAGGCTGCGGCCAACTTTCATTGGTCCTTCATGCTGGCTAGGAATAGAAGCATGCAGGGCCGGAGTCCGTTCGAGCCGCCAAACTTCGCTACAGAGAATGATACAGAGGCCGCTAAAGTTGAGAAACTTGGCTGCAAGTAACTCACGTGTAGAAAGAAACGCTGGCGCGTGGATCGCCGTTGCCGAGTTTCGACGGAAACGCGCCAGGTCTGAATTGAACAGTTCGCGTATTGTGCTAATCAGTTGACCGTGCAAGCGCCGGTAAGTTGAGCCACGATTGGCAGCAATTTGTTTTGAGGCAGGAGGATCTGAAGAATTACAAACGTTGTGCTTGTGCATGTCTCGCCATCGGCGTTGAGTTTCAAAGGCGGCAACAAGGGATCTTCTAGACGTGCGCGGTAATCGTTGACGATACAGTCGTTGATGTAGGACCAGGGCATTGGGTGCAAACGGATCGACAATGCCACGGAGAGAATTGGACGAAGAATAGTCCGGTCAGGAGGCACGGTGATATGGGAAAACGAGACGGTTTGGTCAAGTTGGCGATTAAAGTTGCAGTGAAAGAGGCAATGGAAGCGAACCTTGCTCTTTGGAGAGGAGGTGATAGCATCTAAAATCAGTCGGTCGTAATCTGGTGCTGCCGTAGTTGAGACTCAGAAGGAAGGGAAAGACCCGGGTTTGACTGACGACAACCGGACAAGAGGTTAAGCGAGTCCTCGATGCGCGTTATAATGCGCACCGTTGCTTTGAGATCCTGGATATCATCCAAATCAACGTCAACAAGCGTTTGAATAAGTGGGTGAAGGCATGCACCTGCGATTATTCCTTTGTGGATGACAAATGCAAAGAATCGTGCCCTTACGGTCTTCGATTTGCGACCTTGAGCTTTAACGAATTGACTTATCGCTTTGATGGGCTCCCAAGTAGTTTTCAGATGTAGAGCCACCATGCGATGAGACAAGGTGCTACCAACCAAATTGCGGAACATAACGTTCTGTGATAACATTTTCGATATCTAGAATATCTTCGAAAGCAAGATTCCGTGAGGTGGTGGGTGGTTGATTAGTAGATAGAATTCAGCCTTGAAGTCGTCCGCGACCTGAGAGTATAGAAGGGTAACACTGTTGAACTCTTTGCGGTAACAAGAATGGGAAAAGTTGCCGGATAGGTACATCGCAGCTCATTGTTGTCCTTAATTTTCTTGATAAAAGAAAGATTCTCAATTTCGACGAGGAAACCATTGCTCTTGACGAACTCGGGTTGCCCATTGTAACACTTGACGGCGTTACGGATTATAAATGTAAGAAATAATGAGAAATAAAATAATTAAATTGCATTAAAAAGATTGAGGTTATTGAACACATTACTCTTTTATACAAGCAAATAATCGTAGACTAGAATACAACAAGACCATTATGATGCCATATATACCGAACTCCAAATCATACCAAGCCAATGCTCAAGCTCCGTATTTGAAGCGTTTTGGTAACTTCACTGGCGATAACTCTTCGAAATCGTCATTCTAAATATTAGCATAAGTTTTTACACTGGTTCAATCATGAATATTACCTCTAAATCATCATGAGTGCGTTTAGTGGTGGTATCATTTGCAACTGTTTGTGGACTCCCTAGTGTCTCGAACTTTGGAATTGGAATCGACGGACTACTGTTCAAATTAAACTTCTGGCTAGCCTTAACATTGGATAAAATATTGAAATTTTTTACTGAAAGCGAACCTGACGGATTTTTCACCTTTGAGGGAGACGGCGTCAACCCAGCTGCTTCGATAATCTGCCTTACAGTCGGCGAGACACTATTATCATGGCTCTCTGTACAAGCAGCTGATTTAATTTCAATCTCCTGTTTCAACGTTGAACGCGGTGTAGTAGTCTTCTGATCTTTATAAGATTGCTTCTGGGCTACCTTGGGTATTGGCGTTGGGGTGTGAACATCTTTAATCGGTATCGGAGTCTTCTGGCTCGCTGGATTGTTCGTCACGTTAGTGATTTCACCAAGCATGCCCCAGGGATACGCTCCTGTTGTATTTTGCACTTGAATCTGTTCCTCATTGGTAGCAGGCGCGACCTGTAATGAAGGCGCACCTAATGACATTTTCTTGCGTCGTGGTATCCTGTCCTTCGCAGTGTTTGGAGGTAAAGGAATCCTGCTTCCAGCTCGTGTAACTGGCTTTGGTTTGGATACAGGCACGATATGTGTCTCTTGCGGCTGCTTTTCTTTCTTGTATTCAGTCACCTCTACTTCTACTTCCTGTTCTTGCCGGTACGCATCTTGCATTTCTAACGCCTCTTCAAGTTGCGCCGTACTTTCAGCTTCTTGAGCCCCCATATATTCGTTCCATTCATCCATAGTCCGAATAGCATCCTTCCAATTGCCCGTCATTACTTCAAGCTGTTTCTTCAGATCTGATATGACTTGATCTCTGGCGTGAAGGTCGTCGATAGATGCATACTTTGGGCTATGCAAGATCTCTCGAAGTGCTTCCAAACTGTTGTTGATATCTATCGACAGATCGGGGAAGGTGGTGGGTATAAATTGAAGTACTGAAGTAAACTCATCATCATCGACTGCTTTCTGACCAGTAAATACATTCAGGGTAAGACATGTCTCTCTGATTAGTGCCACGAGCTTGTCATTTTCTTCTGTGAGTTCCTGAATTATATCTGCAACCGTTGAAGTCGTTGATTCTCTGAAAGATCTAGCCGACTCTGAATGTAAACTAAAATGAGAAAATTGTGAATCAGTCGTAACTTGATCGGAAGACCAGCTATTCGATGAAAGTTTTCCGGAAACTGTTGACATGGGTTTCGATCTTCGTACGTCAAACCCAGCTTTTTCCTTCATTCTCATAATTTGTTGATCCCTTTTTCTTCGTTCATTCTATGTCGTTAGTTGATATGTGTGGAGAAGGAGAATTATGAATTATACATACGGCGTCTTGTGACCGAATTTGCTGTAATGCAATTTTCTGACGAGCTATATCCTCCTGCAGGCTTTTATTCTGTGTTTCAAGAGTCTTAATAGTTGTTTTTAATGTACTAACGTAAGTAACCTGCTGGGCATTCATTGTACATCGTCAACTTACTCCCTTTGCACTGTAATAGTGCCAATCTGTCTTTCAAAGTTGTCGCACCGTCCCTCAGCTTGTTTCTACCATCAGTAATCATCAAATGAGAGTCCATTGCTAATGACCTACCATCTGCTTGTCTGTTCGCGCCTCCGACATCTTGTGTTCACGGATTGCGTTTGCCAAATTCTCTTTGGCCTCTGAGTCACTCTAGGTATATTAGCTCCAAAAATACTAACGCAACAATTGATTAGTCTAAAGTACCTCACTTCTGCGTAAAAGCTCGTAAATCAGGTTTATAATCTGCCTTGAATCTGTGCCATCGCTGAAATTCAATGTTGTCTTGTCTGCAATCAAACCTTTAGAGCTCAGCGTCGCGTTCAGTCTTCGCGAAGCACTTTTCAGATCTGTATCAGCATCCATAACAAATAATTGCTGATCGCAATATTCAGTCCTGGACAAAATTGTATATCTTGAGTCCTTGTTGAATACAGTATTTCGCGTAGTTTATGTTGTTTATAAAAGCCAGCCCGGGTAACAGTGCAGCTGGTTCCCACGACAACAAAACGCACGGCTTGCAAGACCCCAGATCCCCAGACGATGGCGGCGAAAATTGAAAAGACGAAAAATGAAACAAAAAAACCGACATCGAGGAAATTATCGCAAAAATCCAAAAGATTTAGTAGATTACTAATACGTTGCAATGGCTAAGGGAATTTCGGGTTTGATCAAGAAGGTGCCGGTTTTGAACATTTTGTTCTCCGAACAAGGTTGGCCGATTACTCAAAAGGCTCTTTACTTCGGAGTACGTCAAAGCGAGCAATAAATGGCAGATAATCTTTTTAATGCCATACTGATTCTAACGTTTTACTTATAGATTGCAGTTTACGGAATCAGATTTTTTACTGGCCCGGAGGCTACTCCTGCTATTACTATGTAAAACAGATCGTTTTGGGTTTCAATCGAGTAGTTGTACATATGAGAGTGGTAGAAGAACGATCAGAAGTCCACACAGACCTTACGAGTTAAGAGGCGGGATGTTTGATTAGCTATTGTACATTTTCATCTTTATTTTTCAAATTTTTTTGTATATATTGAATTTATTACTTTCTTATTGGTGTCGCTTTAAGTTAATCAACCAGTTAACTTGCAGATCTACTTCAAATTATGTCATACGAGCTTGATAGGAAAATACATTCATCATAAGGCTACTAAACAAAAAAGCGAATGAATCAATCATATCGTAATAAGCAACTTCGACGACAAATGAGAAACACATATCATAATAACATCCAAAAAAAAAGTCTCTAGCGTAACTCGATATACCTTTTTTATTTATTGTAGACATACAGAACAAATCATTACGTGTAATAATCGACCAAAACGGTCCTCAAAGTTGTTTTGTAATTTACAAATCAGCATCATCCTCATCAGGCAAAGGCATAGCCGAAGCCTGTTCCATCTCAGCCTGGTACTTGGTCATCAAATCAGCGTCAACCTCAACCTCAGGAGGAGCAAGAGCTGGCGAAGCAACGACTAAAGAAAATTAGTACTTGCGACTCAATCATAACCAAAAACATATTAACATACATTCAAGAGCTGGGTTGCCGACCAACTTTCGGGCGAGCCATAGGAATGGCTTCTCAAAGTTGTAGTTGGACTTGGCCGAGATATCGTAGTACTGGAGATTCTTCTTTCTGTGGAAAGTGATGGTCTTGGCCTTAACCTTGCGCTCCTTAACATCGACCTTGTTACCGCAAAGAACGATAGGAATGTTCTCGCAGACACGAACCAAATCTCTGTGCCAGTTGGGGACGTTCTTGTAGGTGATACGCGAGGTCACATCGAACATGATGATACCACACTGACCATTGATATAGTAACCATCTCTGAGACCACCAAACTTCTCTTGGCCAGCAGTATCCCAGACTGAAAATTGTTAGTCAAATCATAATTACGCTGTCAAGAAAGCAACCCAAACACGTACCATCAAACTTGATTTCACCATAATTGGTATAGAAAGCAAGAGGGTGGACCTCAACACCAAGAGTAGCATTGTACTTCTTTTCGAATTCACCTAATTCTTGTTAAAAAACCTGATTCAGCTACGATACCCGTTTGGATTGTCCATACCTGTTAAGTGACGCTTGACAAAAGTGGTCTATCAACACATTAGCACAAGCTCAACAAAAACGAATATATAGAAAAGCTATTCAAAAACGTTCAGTAACTAACCTTTCCGGTACCACCATCACCGACCAAAACTAACTTGAAAGTAGGAACTTGTTGCTCAGCCATTATGTACTCAATCTATAACCACGGAAAGAACGAAACGCCTAAAACAAGCATTAGTAAAACCGCTTCAACCGATCTGCGCACAAAAGCAATATCTAGAGCCATCTGATCGCCAAACTCGATTTAAAGTGTGACATCAAATTGTTTTGTTGGGCCGATCATAACGATGATGTCGACGAGACCACGAGATCGCGACCAGAACAAACAAAGCGACCACAGTGACAAGTAGCAAGATCGGGAGCAAAAAAAGTGCTCATTTTTGCTCAAGCATTGCGCATATTGCAACTGACCAACGTACCTGCAGCTGACTTGATGATGGTGTGTGATTGTTGATCTCGTATGCTCCGAAAATCACTGAAGAAACAGTGCCTTAAGTCAAATTCGAACCCAGCGGAAAAAAACAAAAAAAAAAAAAAACACAGAGCGCACGATAAAGCCCTAGCCCTTTATCTGGTGACGTCGGTTTTTGTTTGCTGTGTTAGGCAGACCAACATTAAAGCATTAAAAAAATGGCATTTTATTTACACAAAAGTATATATTTAAGATAATGTGTGACTTCTGAATATATAACTTGATTTCAAAAGATTATAAGCGTCGATGGCGTAGAGCTGGCGCATCTGAAAACCACACCTGGCTTGCCCCTGGAACAGTGCCTTGCAGACAATCCAGAAGGACGCGCACCAGTGCCACATAGGCGACAGGTCAACAACAAAGGACAATTTAACTAGAGCGGTTTGCGAGTGTCTAGTGTTAAAAATGCACTCTGTGGTGCACAGAACACAACAGTACTTTGGATTTTTCACCACCATCGTGCTTGTGCTGATTGGTGCTATTGGATTCAGTTCGGTCGTGATTGAGTACTTTACTCCAGTTCCGAGCGCACAATTGAGCCTAGAAAGCATAGATTTGTAAGCATAAGATACTCGATAGGTAGATATATAGTTTTGATGTATTTTTGACATTGCAGGCGGTATGGACGGCCTCAGGTGGGATACGACACGCGACGACAGGAATACGCACTCATGGCATTTGACCTCGAGGCTGGTATGTTTATATCGGGACATATTCACTGTACACAGCTGACCACATAAGACCTTCGACCTTTATTCAATTGGAATACCAAGCAGATTTTCGTCTATGTCGCAGCAACATACCCAGGCAGGCCATACGTATGAACTGAATCTCGATTCTTAGGACTACAGTGCTAACATCTACCAAGAAAAACAAAGCAGTCATATGGGATACAATCATAGAATCAATTGACGATGCATACATATTATTGAAAGACCAGATTGCGGATTACGCGATATACGACATAACAGGCAGTTTCAAGTATGGTTTTTTTTTTATTTTTTTATTTTTTTTGGGTGGTTTTTCTGCAACGTGTCGTCAAGTTCTGTGGTCGATTGGTTAACAAATAGGAACCGAAATGCTACTTTATCGCTGGAATGGAATGTCCAGCCTTATGTTGGCCTACTGTCTTGGAATAAGAGCCCAGAGCGCACAAAGATTACATTTCCATCCCGACCATCCGATCAAAGAAGCGGCTCTTAATGTATATATATTATTAGCACTATTGAAATGAAATCGGAGTCCAAATAACATTGCTTTATAGAATTGTATAAAAAATTTTCTAGTCCGTACATGATACTTTACATAACATAAACCGTTTCCCCATTAATGATTCAACGCGTCGTACGTTTAATAGCCACGGTGCCCTCGTGAAGCACCTCGAGGAGCGCCATAGCCTCTACCAGGACCATGCATTCCACCACGACCACCATGACCATTGATTCCACCACGGCCACCACGATCGCCATGACCACCACGATCGCTATAACCGCCACGATCACCACGACCACCCCGAAACGCACCGCCTCGTGCTAAGCCATGCTGTAAAACTGCAGGTGGAGGTACGTTTGCATGAGCGCCATTACCAACCATGTGACGAGGTGGTAAGTGACCTGCACCACGGATGGGCGCAATGTCACGCATATGGTCATTTGACGCAGGAATATAACGAAACTTTTGTTGTGGCACAGTATTCGTAATGTACGAAGGTGCACGAATCGACTTGCCAAGTAATAGTTGGCGATCAGTTAAGTTCAACACCGATGGTGCGTCTAAGGTCATACCTCGATCAGCTGAGCAACGGCCACCAAGGTTAGACCCACCGAAGAAAGTATTGTCGAACACGACATCAAGAATTCGACGACCTTCAAGGAAAGTGACTCCAACCACAGTACCCAAAGCAGCGATTGGAACGGTTCCCGAATCTTTAACATACACCACCCGGTCACCGAGAGAAAACTTTTGGTTCAATAATTTATGGATTGTGTCTGAAGGCTTAAGCAAACTTAACTGCGGTACTTTGGTAAGATGCATGACCGATGGTGGATGCTCCCGACCTAAAAACGCATCTATCTCTGTTTCTATGGTCTGTACGTATTCGGGCAAGAGCTGATCAGAATCAAGCGGAACCCTTTCAAACCCGGATGTTTTATCTTTAATCCAATTTTTGATCGCAGTTGCCAGTTCTTTACTGCCCTTATCAGCTGCTAAACCAAAAACTGAGGAAAGCATTGGGCGATCTTCGTAAAGTTTTGTAATCAAGCCCTTAAACAAATCTGGGAAAGCCTGCTTGTACTCCTTCAGCAAGATCTTAGCTTTATCACTATACTCCCAACCAGTAGCCACACGTTGAGTGTAGCCTGAAACTTTCTGTTTTTTCCCTTCAAACTTCAAGTTCAAGCCAACGTTGATCGACTGAGAGCCATCAGATGTAAGCATATATGAAGCTGTAATTTTACTAAGTAAAAGAGCAGGGATGCCAAGCTCCTTTGAGACTGCAAAAGAAGGATAATATCTGACAGCGTTGCTTTGCTTGCGTGCGTGATTCCTACCCATAAATACATCTCCCACAGGCATAACGCTCACGTATATATCCGCTTGATGGAACCCAGCAATCTGCGTAACCTGCATTGGCTGACCATAAGCATCTGGTCCAAGATAGAAACCTCTAGTACCAACTGGAAACTTATCCTGAATTGGTATCGGCTTTTGCTCGATAAACCGTTCATCCTCCTCATTAACCGAAAACACAGCAGTTTGCAGAGGAATCTGAACAAATTCATCTTCTCTTTGCGCGTAGTTCTTCACCAAAGCACCGCTATCAAGTTGTCGTAAGCCCTTGAGTGGACGAATGGTAAGAGTGATATCGATATCGCCAATTTCAACACCAAGTTTTTGATATTTAATAAACAAACCCGAGCAAGTATTTTCAAATTCCTGAATATCTCTGGAGGATAATTCTTTAGAAACTACTTGCTTCTTTCCGGCACTGAAAACACGTTCATAAGTTTTCAATTCGTCAGTGACACCAATTACACTGGCTTCTCGCAAATACGGCCAGCCAAAGAAAACACGCTTTCCAAGCTTAGCATTCGCAACATCCTCAGTCTCAGACGCAACCAATGGATTTTCAATTTCGATAATCATAGCTTCACGGCGTGAATCCTGCTGGAACACGTTGACCTTATGGTGAGTTGACAGCTCTGCGGTGTGTGGCAAAGTGTAAAGCGACGCAAATCCAGCCAGCATGTTTTGTTTTACCTTGGCACCGTCACAAAGCGTACTTTTGAATACCTTACCCTCCATTGACGGAAACTGATATGTCTTAATCTTACAGTAGTTGAATTCAATATCAGGGAATGCTGGAAGAGTGGAAGCATACCGAGGACCAACTACGTGTTCAAAGGCAAATACCAACATCCTGCCAAACTCGTTGCGCTTCTTCTCTGCCGGAGAAAGGGAGATCTCCAAGGCTTAAAAGTCAGTAATAAAAAATGAACTGTAATTCGATTGACTTACGTTTCATTGCAGCGAGTAATCTCTTCTCATCAACAAATGGAATCTTTACCACAGCTTCCCAGTCCTGTTTTTTACCGTTTAAATCCAATTCAAACTCGGTAGGATAGAAATCCAAGATAGGCGAGTCCACATTGTGCATCAGACCTCTGTATGCCAAAGGAAGAAGCTGGTTACTGAGATCAGGCAAAACACCCATGAGCTGTTCAAAAGGTCTGAACGGTTGACCAAGAGTAAAGTTCATGTCTGCATTAAGACCTTTAGAAATATCGGAAATACGTGGAGCATAATGATACTTGAAGAACCACGACCATGAGGCAACGCCATTGTAATAGTATTTCAACACCCACTGCAAACCTTGAATGTAATTCTCGCAGAGCTCTCTCAGTTTATCCTCATTTCTGAAAGAAAACTCAAGTTTCTCTTTATAGTAAGAATCTTTCCACTCTTCAAAAATTTTCATAACTCTTTCATGTTCTTGGAGCGATCGTTCTGATTCTTCTTTCTCGTCTTTATTGTTATCGACAGCGCTGCGATACTGGTGTAAAACTCGCCGTAGCGCAAGTTGTGATTCGTCATCACTATCACTGTCGTCAAAGCTTGGTAGTTGCAGAGTGACTTGGTCCTTACTAGTGGTTATTTGGAGGCCAAGTTTCGTGGCAACAGTTTCAATAAATGGCAGCTCAGGTTTGGCAGCAGCCATGGGTAATTGCCATACAACTCCTTCTATTTCACCATGTTGACTTCTGAGAATAAATTGCTCAATACTTTCAAAGATCATAGCTTGACTTTTTGATAATTTCAATTTTTCACCCTGAGCGTTTCGTTGTGGGGGACGACGACCATTGGTTGTTGATTTGGATTCTTTGTACAAAGTATCGTCGTTATCTGCTTCAAATAATTTGAACTCGAATGTGACAAGCTCTTTAAGAAGATATCTGAGAGCTTCAAGATTAATGATACCATTGGCTGTCAAATAAGTACCGGCCTTTGGTAACAATCGCTTATACGCTTCAAACATGAAAGAAAGCGCTCCTTCATTGATGTGCAGCTGAGCTAGATTAGGTAAGAAATCATTACCAACAAATATACAGATCAAGACAAAATCATCAATAATACGTTCAAAATCATATGGAAACGGGAGTGCGACTGCTACAGACTCGAATTCATGTTCAAGGTATTCGCGCACAAGCGACAAGTGAAGTAAGAAAAACTTTTGGTGGAATAATTCTTTTGGCTTAGAGTGACTTGTACCAAACTGAACTTCTTCTCTGAGTAAACAGAAGTGAGGCTCATGAGAGACCAAGCCAAGCATGATCAAGTCAGCGTCTAGACCGTACAAACAGTGACGAACGTTTGGATCATAATCTGGTTGAGACTTTGATGCACGAATATATTCCATAATCTTGTGTTCACCTTCACCAGGAACCTCGTGGCCAGAAAGGATAATTTTTATTTTCTGCCATCTAGAGTCTTCCGATACTTTCTTTGAAATGAAATACAACAGCTGCTTGGTGAGCCGTTCCATAAATTCGGTACCTGGTGTGATCGCGTTTGTATCAAACGGTGGCTCCTTGGGCATCTCCGTACCTTCTTTGATAGCCTTGTTGCGAGCATTCTCAGCATCTAAAGCTGTTCTGAATCTTCGAGATCGTTGCTGATTCATTTTGGCTCTCGGCGCGACACCGTCAATTGCCATCAACAGCAATTTCTTGGGTTTGACCTTGTCGAATAGCAGTTCAAGATAAGAGAAAATTGCGATAAACATGCCTTCTTCTGATAGTCTGAATGTCGTGTCATCAGAGTTCCTGTGAGTGCAATTGTGCAGGATACCGTTCATATCCAAATACAAGTTGTCGAACCTAGAAGTTGGAGGGGAAAAAGGTGAGCTTGGATGCTAGATCAGAAAAAGACGTAAAACATACTCAGGGATGTTGTCACCCTGGATCAACTGAGAGATCGTTGGATATCTCTCTGAGATCCATCGGAAGAATTTGGGAATACCTAAACGAAGCTAGTGAGATCGCTGATACTTGATCGATATCTTTGGCCGCCAGCAGTGATCACTTACCCATTGCTGTTCGAGAAATCGGCTAGCTAAAGTAAAGCTGACAAGTATGACCAGATATCTAACAATTGAGGTCTAATTTTGATGCGACGTATGCATTTGACAAACGACAGTGGTCTCACCGTCCAAGCCTGACAACACACGACCCGATCTTTGGCACAGGGCCCATTCTGCAACGCTCTGGTCATGTGATGATGGCAAGAGCAAACGCCCCAATTATTGAAGCTTCCCCCGGACCCCCAAAAAGGGCTAGGTTTATACTAGCTTCAAAGCTCACAAATCTGTATGGCTGTTTTGGCCCGAGGGTTTCGTGCACACCGGAGCAACCCTCAATTGGCCGCCCGACGAGAGATTGTGCAATTTGAACGGCTAATTTTGATTCAATTGGTGCATGAAGCAGTGTAGAATGCCTATACAAGGCAATATTATTAATTCAGTCGTAATTCTTGCTATATATCGCACAAGGCTGCCTCAGCCGCCAGTGCGGTGCCGGACGCACGCATCTATCGCCGAGAAGCAGCGTTTCTGTCGAGATCAACAAACAACAACATTGACTAGCCACCGGCGATAAACTCATAAAGAGTCAAAACCAAACATTAGCCATCGGAAACTCCGAGTCCCCGGTAATGGTGGTGGCTCTACTAAGCGTACTACATAAATGTAATACATACATATGTAGTTACATCCAGTTGTACATAACAGTAGAGTTAGCTCAGCCCCTGTCCACACAGCCCCCCCTGAAACCAGACCGATGACGACGTTGTTGCACCGAGACTTGGCACGTACATATCGCACCGACGATATAAAGGTTACCGAGACCGCTACCCTCGCTGTCGGTTGCAGTTTCTTATACCATCATTGCCAGGCGCTCATCTTTTTTTTCACATCACATCCATTAATACAGACTATTCTCAACTCAAAATGGGACTTGCTAGCAAGCTTCAGGCGTCCCAGGGCGGCATCCCCCCGGCTACTGCCGGCTCTGCTCCATACCCGACAGGCCCGGTCCCCGGCCACCAGCAGCAGGCTCCAGTACCCAATGCTACGACCAGACCGAGTGGAGTCACTGGCGGCGGTGCTCCATATAGCCAGCAGCAGCAAGGATACGGCCAGCAGCAGAACCCACAGCGGCAAGGCTTCTACGGTCAGCAACAACCTCCCCAGTATGGTCAGCAGCCTCCCTACGGCCAGCAGCCAGGCCAATATGGTCAATATAGCCAGCCGCAGCAACAGCCTTTTTACGGTCAGCAGCAGGGTGGATACAGTCAGCAGCAGCCTCCTTACGGTCAGCAGCAAGGTGGATACGGACAACAGCAGCCTCCTTACGGTCAGCAGCAAGGTGGATATGGCCAGCAGCAGCCGCCATATGGTCAGCAGGGAGGATATGGCCAGCCTCCGCAGCAGCAGCAACAGCAGTACGGCCAGCCTCAAGGCGGCTATGGTGGTAGTGCTTCTTCTGCTGCTGGCGGTATGACTGGCAACTACTTGCAGCTTTTGCAGAAAGCAGTCCAGGAGAATCAGTTGCAAGCATTTTACCCGCCAGGATCGCTGGAGCAGATCGCTGGACGGATTAGCGGCCAGTTGAATCAGATCGCGCAGCTGTGGAGACTTCCGATGGAAATTGCGACTGATCTAGTCAGATTAGCGCTTTACGACATTATTCTCTACATTGATGACTCGGGGTCAATGGCATTCGAAGAGAACGGCGAGCGCATCGACGACTTGAAGTTGATTCTTGGCAGAGTCGCTTACGCTGCATCGCTGTTCGATACTGATGGTATCGAGGTCAGATTTATGAATAATCAGTTGCAGGGCAACGGTATCAAGAATGAACAGCAGGCTTCTGGCCTTGTCCAGCAAATCCGATTCTCCGGTTTGACTCCGCTTGGCACTGGTCTTAAAAATAAGATTCTTGATCCAATCGTGTTGAATGCTGCTCGGGCTGGTCAACTTCAAAAGCCAGTCTTGGTGATCTCAATCACCGATGGCCAACCGGCTGGTGAGCCAGCTAATCAGGTATTTAGTGTTATTCGTAACACTAAGCAGGCTCTTTCTCAGACCCGATATGGTCCTGGCGCTGTCGCGTTCCAGTTCGCCCAGGTTGGTTCGGATCTCAAGGCTAGAGAATTTTTGGGCAAGCTTGACACCGATCCTCAAGTTGGTAGTATGGTTGATTGTACATCAAACTTTGAAGTTGAGCAGGATGAAATGGCTAGACTCGGTGTCCAGCTTACTCCTGAGACTTGGTTAGTCAAGTTGCTGATGGGTGCTATTGACAAGTCCTACGATACACAGGACGAAAGCGGACGGTAACTTCTAGTTTGGTCTAAAAAAAAATGTGAAATATTCTTTTTTTTTGCTTTTGTTTGTTTGCTATCTACTAAAAGATGTAATAACATGGAACTTTAACTAACTTAATATATACACACATAAGTATTTCAATATTTCCTCGAGCCACCTGTCGTAGCCTGTCCCTGAATCTCAGTATAAAAAAAATAGGGTTCACGGTGAATTTCATCCACGTCGACGACAACATATGCATACAACACAGAGAACAACCGACAACGAATCAGTATTCCAACAAAGCGGCACTTGGGTTGAAATGACGATTTAAACGGCGAAGAATCTTTCAGAAAAAAAAAATTGGGTTTGCTTGTTGTTTAATTTACGAATATGGATCCACAATACTCGAGTGGCTTCACGCCACAGGACCTCAGTCACCAGATGGCCGGCATGACGTTGCAGCCAGATCCGTCTGGTACCGCTGCTCGTCCACACAAGCATAAGCGACCTGCACGAGTATTTCATGACCTAGGTGCCAATGTTGAAAATATCCCGGCCACGCTTGACAATGGTGCTGTAGCAAGTAACAACTTCGACGCGTCGGTCGCGGCCTCGTCGACTGCGTTCATCCCAGCAATGCCAGACCTTAATGTCGGTGTAAATGCAGCCGGATTTGCAGCTGCAGCTTCTATGACACCTGACGGTGCTTCATCTCAGTCAAAGTCGGTTGAACACAATTCAACAATCAGGCCGATTGGCAGCGGTGGTCCAAGAGTTGACCCAGATCAGATTCCATCAGTCGTAGCCGTGCGCGAACTGAATCAAAAGTATTACAATACGCACATGTATCCGACTATGGAGAAGCTCTGTCCTCCTATTGCTGGCACTGACTATTGCGCAGTAGATCAAGGAAGCTCGAATCCAAAGTTTGGCCGACTCACTTTATGCAGCATGCCAGCCACGCACGATGTTTTGAATACGACCCATTTACCAATGGGACTGATTATGCAGCCATTGGCAAGATTACGGAGTGATGAGCAACAGATTCCAGTACTTGACTTCGGCGATGAAGGCCCACCAAGATGTAACCGGTGTCGTACGTATATCAATTCCTTCATGCAATTTGCCAACGGCGGAGCCAAATTTATTTGCAACATGTGCCAATTTGCCAACAATGTCAGCGGAAATTACTTTTCACCAACTGATGGGTCTGGTCGCAGAATTGACCGAGATCAAAGACCTGAATTGAACCTGGGAACCGTTGAATTTACAGTACCGAAAGAATATTGGAACAGAATTCCTGAACCAATGAGGTACATGTTTGCTATTGATGTCAGTGCTGATGCTGTCAACAGAAGTTTACCACATCTTACTGCTCAGGCAGTCAGAAGGGCATTATATGGACCTGACAGCACGCTACCACGAGGGTGTAAAGTTGGCATTATGACCTTCGACAAGTCTATTCAATTCTACAATCTTAACGTGAGTTTGGAAACTGACAGTAGTATTGAGAAAATTTACTAATTTGGTAGAGCAAGTTGCAACAAGCGCAAATGCTGGTTATGTCAGATATTGAAGACTCGTTCGTTCCTCTGGCAGAAGGATTGTTTGTTGATCCAGAAGAGTCCCGGTTTGTAATTGAAGATTTGCTTGACCGACTTGACGTTTTATTTGAGGACTTAAAAGTTCCTGAACCTGCTTTTGGGGCTGTTCTTGAGTCGGCATTAAAAGCGCTTTCTGCCACTGGCGGAAAACTTATTGTTACACTATCTGCATTACCAACTTGGGGTCCTGGCATGCTTGTATTCAGAGATGACCCCCGGCAATATCATACTGAAAAAGAGCGGTTACTGTTTAGTGCCGCAAATCCATACTACAAAGATTTAGGTCACAAGTATGCTGATGCCGGAGTTGGTGTGGATTTGTTTGTATTCCCTAGTACGTATCTTGACCTCGCATCAATAGGTTCCGTGTCAGAGCTGAGTGGTGGTGAGCTTTTCTATTATCCGAACTTTGTACCACAACGTGATGGGCGTAGGTTTATTTCAGAACTGTCAACTGCGGTTAACAGGGAAATGGGATACCAAGCACAACTAAAAGTCAGATGCTCGAATGGAATTCAAGTTACATCGTATTTGGGAAATTTTTACCACTCTCGCCCGTCTGCTGATATTGAATTTGGCACTATTGATGAACACAAGGCGGTGACGATCCTATTTAAGCATGATGGTAAGATTGACCCTAAACTTGACGCGCATTTCCAAAGTGCGCTGCTCTACACTACTAAAGACGGTCATCGACGAGTACGTTGTCACAATTTCTGCGCTGGAGTTACCACTCAAATCAAAGAAGTTGTCAAATTTTGCGACGAGGATGCACTCGTTGCTGTCATTGCAAAGCAAGCTGTCGAACGGATGCCGCATGATCAGCTGAAGGATATCAGAGCCGCGATCAATGACAAACTTGTTGAAATTTTGGCGTCATATCGAAAACATGGTGCTTCGTCTTCCGTTCCCGGTCAATTGATTTTGCCTGAGGCATTAAAAGAGTTGACTATGCTCATGTTGGGTCTGCTGAAGAGCAAAGCGCTTCGTGGAGGCAATGTGAATAGTGACGTTAGAGTTTATGCGATGCGTCTAATCAAGTCCATGTCACTTGAAGATCTCAGCTTGTATCTATACCCACGTATATTTGGGCTGCATAACCTCAATGAGTTAGATGGGTACACAGACGAGTCTACTGGACAGTTCAAGTTCCCGCCATGCGTTCGTGCGTCGCTTAAGCGCTTTGACGAAGGTGGCGCGTATATTATCGAGAATGGTCAGAATTGCTTGTTGTGGATGCACAAAGCAGTGTCACCGAACTTGATCAGTGACTTATTCGGGCCTAATTTTACAAAATTACAGCAACTAGATGCATATCTTAACGAATTACCTGACATTGACACCCCATTGTCACGGCAAGTCAGAAATATCCTAAGTTACATTTCAGATCATCGCGGTTCAAAGGCTTTATCAATACAGTTTTCACGTCAGGAACTGGACGGCGCAGAGTACGAAGTTAATGCAATGATGGTCGAAGACCGCAATAACGAGGCTATGAATTATGTCGATTTCTTGTGCCATATTCACAAGTACATACAAATGGCACAATAAAGGGGCTGTATGTGGAGGTGCTTTTACGGAATAGATTTTTATTGAATGAATGCAATATCAAATGCTTTGACAAAAAAGCTAGTCTTACTCATCATTATCCCCGGTTAAATTCTGACCAAACAAGCCACTGAACAAATCGTCAATCTGTTCGTCGTCCCATTTTGTAGACACCTCAGGAGCCATGAAATTTTGAATTTTCTCCTGTACGTGATACCGTAACTTTCTACCCTTGGAAGCCTTTACATCCAAATTGGCACGCTTTGTCTTGGGTTTTGAGATTGTCCATTTCACGCCACCGACACCAGATCCTACGGTCGAATCAGCCATGCTTTTCTCTACCAAATCCTTGAGCAACACTTGATAAAAATCTGTATCATCAAAAATCTCAATTTTTTCTGCCGCCTTGTTGTTTTCTCCAGCTACTGCTGCCATGTCCTCATCTGATACTCGATTATTCCCACCAGCCTGTGAACTTTGTCGATTAACCTTCGTACGCGCTATAAGTCTGTCCATATCTTGCAACGAGCCTGTAATCTGTGACGATACAGATTGATTTAGCGCCGAGAACTTTTTCGACCCAAGAACTCCAATCGCATCTGTCGACTGAACTCGTCGCGACCATTTCTCAATCACAGCATCTCTGTACGCGAGAGATTTGTCACTTATTGCTGTACATATTTCAAGTTCTTCTGACACCGATGGTCTCTTCCTTTTTCGTGTAAATAAATCATTTACCTCAATCTCGCTTGCTTTCAAAAGTTTCTAAAAGACATTAGTAAATGCAGATAACGTATTGACCAAAATGGGTTACCACTTACGCTTCGAAGCTCAATCATTCGATCCAGCAACATTAAGATTTTATCTTCAATTTGCGTAATAGCTTCCTGAGTATCATCATCTTCAAGATCAAACTCAAATATCCGATTTAAAGCAGTGAATGCTTTCTGTAGCTGAATACGGCTGTCTAATATCCGCTCATAAATTGTCTTCAAGTTGTTAGCGCGCTCATTTCACTTTCAATCGCACTCCAGTACTCACTATTTGACGCTTCACAGCTCTTCCATTCTTATATGCTTCCGCTTTATCCGTAGACGACATTTTGATTCAAATATAATACCCAATCAAAGTGCCAAAACCAGTATTTGAGTTCTGTCGAGGTCAAGAAAATATCCAAATTTTTTAATGCGATTGCTCCCAATGCCGCTCAACGTACGTGATAAACGTCACGTGGCGTTGCAAATTATTGATGCATGTTGACATATATTTCACTAGATATTTAACTTTTTGAATTAATTCTTATAGAAATGTGTTTTAATTATTAGAAATATTATTAATATAATGCAAAATTCAAGAAACACAAATTTTTTGAAAACTTTGCATTCTAGATTATAACAAACCAAAAATTTTATTTTACTCGAATTGGCTCCGGATGGCCAAGCTGGTAAGGCGTCAGACTGTAATGGAATATCCCTTTAATCGGTATATCTGAAAATCGCGTGTTCGAGTCACGCTCCGGAGATTTTTTTTTTTATTTTTAATTTTCTGTAAAAATTCAGTAAATTCGCTTTTTCTAAGTACGCTTATTATGAATAAGATTTTTTGTTTTAAATTGTATGTATACTGTTGTGCTTGTGACATGTAGTCTATTGATCGACTTCGAAATCCCATATTCCACCAATCGTCTGGCTCGCAAAACACCTGAACTCATTCGACAAGCCATTTCGGTGTTCCGGTCTGAAATCCGTACATTTAACGCCATATGCCTTATATGATTTCAGAATCACATCTTTTACTTTTAAACCGGTGCATACTGCGACCTTGCTGCTGTCTTTTTTCAGCACAACCCGCACAGTAATGGCCGTCTTAACTTGGCACTCCTCAGACAAGAACGGAGGGTCAACTAGAACTGCATCAAAGTAGTTCTTGCAGTATTCCGGTACTTTCATTGGTTCGTTGAAATCATAGTGTACGAATTGCTTAGGACCGAATACGTTGAACCGCGTATCGTGCTCAAACACCACCGACCGTATCTTTTTCCGTAGCGTGGATGGCAATTGTGGAAGTAGCCGTCGAGTAAGGTATTGGTGTACAGTCGGAGCAGAAATAATCGCAATGTTGATATCAGGTTTAGACTGATAGTTGTCGACCGGGATTGGTGTCGAGCCAGGCATAGGAAAGTGCACCAATGGCGAGATCACGTATGCGGACAGTGTGTGCGCGGTAGCGTCTGTATACCAAAATTGTGATAAATTCCAATCCTCTTTGAATACCTCCATATTTCTCAGTGGATCACACTCTGGGTTCTGGGGGACATGGTCTGTTTCTTCGTCGTCATCACCAATTTGATCAAATCGTGCTTCTGCCTGTTGTCGTAGTTTTTCAAATGCTGTTGCACTTTCGGCTTGTGACTTTTGAAATTCTTGTAGTAGAGCTAGCGTATCTGCAGGCAGCCTATCGACGTCGTTAGTACTGCCTTGAAGCGTTGGCAAAACCAGTATCGCACTCACGTTGGCACGTCGTCGTCTTCCGAAACGGACTCGGGAAGTGGCGAAGATGGCATTAGCGCCGTAGCCTCTAACAAGGGTGATGACGGCATTAACTGTACTATATAGCCCACAAAACTATCACCAGAGGTTTATTGTTTGACTATTCAAAAGTTGTTAAATTGAAATAACAAACCTTTGGAATTTTCATTAGGAGGGTTTTAGGGCACTTGACGACATGCGAGATGATCAGATTGATATTGTTTTGAAATCTAGATTGAACGATCTATTATAGCTCATTATTGTACAATCATTAGTTGCTATCGCTAATTCATTTCCTCCAAAACCTGTTGATACACTCTCGAAACTTCATACTCGAAACCGGTAGTCTGACCCAATTTGTCAACAATCCCCGTCCTCGTTCGCTCGACGATACCTTCTAATCTGACTTTCTCTGTATTTCCTATCCGTCTATGTGAGGGTATTTGACCAGTTATTAAATTTTTGAAAACTGTGTCAAGTTTGCGGACAAATTTGAAAAGGATTATTGGATCGCGAGCGCGTAGCGATTGGATGTAGTCATTCAAGTCGTCTGCTATCTTGAGAAGATATTGTGATTGAATAAACGGAGATGCAGTTCTAGATACTGAAAACCAGAGCAGATCAACTAGTTTGTCAAGGTCGATTATGAGTCCATCAAGGTCATGATATCGTTGGTCGCTCGACACATTGGACAACCGCTGAACAAATTTGCGAGAAACATTAAGCAGTTCTGTATCAAGATAATTAATCAAATTTGATTGTTGTGATTCTGAGAGAGCACCGCCTTGTTTAGGCGAAACCAATAGCGGTGTGTTATTGTCGTCGAGCGACGGTCTGAATTCTCTGTCAAGATACTCGTAGTCTGGCGAAACGATATGAGCCAGCGCGCCACTCTTTGTCACACCTTGTATCTTCGCCTGTTCTGAGCTTTGCGGTATAAACCCTCCTTGCAATTCCTCGTCAACATAGTCTTCTCTGGGCTCAGCCTTGATCTCATTGCTGTCGTCGACTCGCTCTTGATCTGGTTCTATCTTGATCTCCTTAGCACCACCGGCATCGCCGTTATCGTATTCCTGCTTGATCCAGTCTAAGTTATCCATGTGTAAAAAAAATCACCTCGCATTCGTCTGGTTATCTCCAAAACCAATATGTAGCCAACAATAAACAAAGACGAGAGCTGAACAAAGATAACGCTCGTCATAGGTCCCAAAATTACCCTCCTCGAATTGAGCTCTATGCGGGGGCGCCAGTCGAGCAGTTGAGCGTTTCCTGACAGCGCTTCGAGCTATAAAAAAACCAGCATATTGCGGCAGGAATACAGAATCTCGTGTCAATTTAACATTGGATATTGAACTGCATCTATTTACTGTCTTGCGGGCCATATAGCTTTGCCGTCGTTAGACGTCGGTGTCTCGATACAGAACTCCCAACGCGCGGAGCCCAGACAAGGAAAGGAGCACTGACGGAAGTCTCCTCCTGAAAAAAAAAGAGACGGACCTCCACTGTCGATTTCGACGGCAGATCGTCGGTTACATATATACTGACATTGTTTGTTATTGGACTGTGTACAAGTACGCCTGGAATTGGTCTGTTTCGGTAGTGCAATTGTTTGCCAGTAGCTACTGGGTGTTGACTATTCGGGCATGCGGCGATTCCTGAGTTCGCAGCTCAAGACGAGGTTGCGGCCCTTGAGGTATATATAAGTGTGCTTTAAATATAAGCAGATACTAATTGATGTTTAGAGGTGCGATACGAAATGCATTTGAGGTCGAAAAGGCAGGCGATAGGACGCGCAAATATACGATATTTGCACCTCGGCTACTAAGATCTATATTCTCACGGCAGTCTCCACGAGGAGGTCAGCCAAGCGTGAGCAGTGTCGCAAATGAGCTGCAAAAGAGAGTACGCGTTAGTCTGATATGCTATGAGTTTTGGTCTAACAACTGTAGAATATGGGGATTCAAGCGTCGGTAACTGTGCGCCCTGAGATCTCACCACATCATCAGATATCATTCGACCAAAGGCGAGTGTATATTCCTTGGACTGAGGGAGTCACATCATCTTTTCATAATATTTGGCTACGTGACTCATGTCAATGCGACAAATGTTTTCATCCAATTACAAAGCAGCGGCTGCTTAACACGTTTGAAATTCCTGAGCATATAAAACCCGAGTCTATCACGCCTGAGCAGGACGCGTTGATTATAAAATGGAATAACGACGGTCACGAGAGCGTGTATGCATGGGACTGGTTGCATTTACATTCGTATAATCCTGTGATTGAGCGAAAGACGTCCTTCATCCGAAACTTTTGGTTGCGCGAGGATATCGAAGCGAATCCACCTTGTTTGCATTATGACGAAATTATGGCGGGTGAACAAGGAGTAGCAGAGTGGACAGCCAAAATCAAAGCATTTGGGTTTTGTTTTGTAGATGGAGTACCAGTCACCCCTGAAGATACCGAAAAGCTTATCAACAGGATTTCGTTCATCAGACATACCCACTATGGCGGGTTCTGGGACTTCACCTCAGACTTGGCCAATCACGACACTGCATATACCGACCTTCCATTAGGTCTTCACACAGACGGTACATACTTCAGCGATCCACCAGGTCTACAGCTTCTACATTGCCTTGAGCATGATGGCACAGGCGGCGAGTCAATCTTGGCCGACGGATTCAAGGCTGCGCGATTACTACGAGAACAAGATCCTGACCTTTACAAAATTCTGGCACGCGTGAGGATACCGGCGCATAGTGCTGGAAACGAAGATATTTGCATTCAGCCTGCCTTAGCTGCCAAACCTATTTTGAACCATAACGATAGCACCGGAGAACTAATTCAAGTCCGATGGAATAATGACGACAGGTCAACAATGGACCGATGGGATCGTGATCCCGATAACGACGTGATGTTATTTTACGAAGCGATTCGAAAATGGAATGCAATTTTGTCATCGCCAGAAGTATATTATAAATTCAAACTTAAGCCCGGTCGGCCAATGATTTTTGATAACTGGAGAGTATTACATGGTCGAACTGCGTTCACTGGTGAACGGAGATTATGTGGAGCATATATCAACATGGATGATTTCATGTCTCGATTAAGGATTTCTAATCTTGGTCGCGAAACTGTTTTGAAAAATTTGTAATGGGTAGGGATATCGGAACTGGACGGATTACTTCATGAACTTGTTTTTTTTTTTTTTATTTTTTTTTTCCTTAAATCTTTCGCGTATATCTTAGCACTAAAATTACATATTACGCCAATATCCCAAACCTAGGCTCCTAAATAAATTCAAGTCTTGGGCGGAGGTCGCGCTAATGTACGAGGTTTTGTGCCAGCGGTGCTGTTGCTTGTATTCTTCAGCACCGATCGTGGTCTCTGAGCTATACCGATTGTTGAAGTTGTCTTTGGAACTCGTGAAGTAGCTGTCGGTCGAGTGGTAGTTGATTGGTCAGGTCCTTTGCTTGTACCAAGTTTATTACCATATACTAAAACCCCGTTAGATTAATCTAAACCTCAAACTTTGGCCCCACACAATAAAACATACTTCTCTTTTGCATCAGCGCTTCTTTCCGCTGTCGAAGTTCTTCAGCGTCCCGTCTTTTTTGAGCCAAGATAGCAATTTTTTTAGCATTCTCTTCAGCTTGTTGTCGTTCTCTTTCTTGTTCTTGTGCAAGTGCCGCCATTCTTGCTTTATGTAGTTCCTCATCCTAAAAAAAAAAATAAGTTAGTATGGAAATAGTAGAAAAATGAAATAAATGCAGACGTACCTTTGTTGCGCCCTCCCATTTTGGATCAAACATAAGTCTCTGAGTATGTTCAGCTTGTGATAAAATTCGAATCCACAAATCAAGTAAATGATCGACATTCTTAGTCGTCCTTACGATCGTCTAAACCACATCAGCATCCTACGCTATAGCCCTTAACAAAACTCACGTCTAAGTTAGATCCAGCCACAGATATAGAATCAAGAACATTTGAAATTGACGCGTTGACGGCTTTAACTTGAACCAATTCAAGTTCGAGTCGTTCTTGTCGGGCTGCGGTTGGTTGTGTAGTCCCGACATCGTCTTCTGGTGAGTGTCGTTGAAATGACATTGCCAAGCTCGAAAGCGAGGCTTCTAAATTTTCTATTTCTGATGGCATTATTTAATGTGTGCTGTGGTGGTTGGACATATGATGAAATTATAGAGATTGCTGCGAATCGATTGTTTATAATAGTTTTGTAAGGCTCGCGGAAAACCCTGACTCCTCTCGATAGGAACATCCATCGACTTGGACGTACCGCCCAACAAAATGGCAGTTAAATAAACCCAAAATTATAAAACAAAAAACTGTTTGAACCGCTCTTTGTGACTTTGCTTTGTTAATTCAGGCATGAGTCTACGGCAAGGAAACCAAGGGCACAATATTGTTTCATCATGTCATCTATTCTCAAGCTATTCGCCAATAACACCATTACAAATCACACTCCAGAAATCTCCACCACTAAAAAAAAAAAAGAAAAAATTAAAATCTATTAACCCCCCGGAAAAACCTCATTGATTCCAAGGGTATCCGTATCGTCGACGCGTGGACTTGTTGACGCGTCAGTTTCGCGTTCTGGTTCTACAAACCCCGTAGTAAGTTGTCACAGCTGGGCCCGGCTGAAAGAAGCCCCCTGTGCACCCCCCCCCCCAATTGGTAAAATCGGCCAGCGCAAGATGATCAAAAAAAGCTGATGATTGATGTTCAATTGAATCAGTAGAGGATTAAGGCGTAACCAATCATCATGGCATCTACACCACCATCGTCAACAGACGATCTATTTGGGTCAGTAATGACACCGTCTACACCACGGTACGGACCACAACATGAGCCAGATTCGTTTCATGTAATCCGACAAAAAGACCAACAACGGAAACATCATGAACGAACTCGGACAAGATCTGGTGGATTACCGAAATCTGGACCAATGATGACTCCTCGTGAGACACCGTATACCAGAAAGCAAAGACAGATCAAAACTTTTTTGCAGGTGGACGAAGATGACAGTGAGGAGGTATTTAAGACACCGAAGGAAGATGTGTCGAGAATTTTGTTTCCTAATGGTACTACATCTTCACTTGATGATATTCAATCCGCCAAGGAATTCCAAATATTTAAAGATCCACAATCTGCCGACGAGGAAGATCCATTTACATCACGAACGCCGGGGACAAAACGCAGGCTTGATAGCATGACCACCAAATCACTACCGAATAACGACCAAGATGGAATGTATTTTGTGTTTAGAGGGAAGAAAATATTCAGGAAATTTGCCGAAATTGAACAACAGTATTCAGATGATGAGCTTGCGATCGAACCAATTCAACCAAGAAAATTGTTTGCTAATTCGAGTAGTAGTAGTAATAGTCGATCTCGAACGTCGACTAATGAGTCGTGTGATAGTAGATTAAGTGCTGAGGAAGCTGAGACTGATATTGAGTCATAAATTTGGACAAATTTGCTTTGGATTAGCGTTTTTTGTGCGTATGTTTGGGATGGTTTGGGAGTTTTGTTTGCTTTTTAGTTTCTGTTTTTATAATTTGCATTGAATCATAAGTACTACTACTATTACTGCTCTTCACAATGTAAAAGTTCCAGCCACGTTCAAATTACGTGACGAGTTACCGACATAAATAGTGAATTCACCTTGTGGTAAAATCCAATTCTTAACCTTGACATCCCAATAACTCAAATCACGACGCATCAAATCAAAATTGACAACAGCCTGGGCTCCACTATTGACTGAGACTTTTTCAAATCCACGTAAAGCTCGAACCGGGAATTCGACACCGTTATAATCGTTTGGATACGATACGTATAGTTGTGCGACCTCAGCTGCACCAACTGTGCCGGTATTGGCGAGTGTAGCACTAACTTGGTACAATACATCGTACAGTGCTGGGTTACCGCCAACAGCACCACCAGCAGGAGATGGGGATGTCTTTTGAGTAGTAGAGTACCCTTTCGGATAGGAAAATGCATCAGGATCATAGGTAACGCCTTTGGCTTCATCGGGGGTAAGGTACGGGTAGATGAACTTTTTGTATCGCTTGAAGCCGTCCGGAAATTCAACAGACGATACAGATGGGATTGACGAATTGAATTGGTAAACAGCCTTCAAAGGTTGTGGCAACGGTGGTTGTTCAGTCGTGATTGTGTTTTTAACCTTTGAAATACTAAATCCAGTAAACTCGAATGTAGAGTACGACAACCCATATCCAAACTCGAATCTAGGTTCAATAGCTTGCTTGTCAAAGTGTCGATAGTCAACATAAAGTGAGTCATGAAAATCAATTTGTGGGTCAGGATCAGTCAAGTTGTAAAGCACTCTTGCACCGTAATCGGATGGATTCTTTGCAATTGTGAACGGTAACTTTCCAGATGGTGACTCAACACCATACAATATCTCTGCAATACCTAGACCGATATCCTGACCCGGAACCAGCGCAAATAATACAGCAGTCACGTTCGGGTTTGAAATCCATTTTTCGACAATGATCGCACCAACGCTCTCGACAATCACAATCGTGTTATTGTTCACCGCTGCAACAGCGTCCACAAGCTCGTCACCATCGTGCCAGGCATATAAATCGTTTCGGTCACCATAATTGCCTTCAACTGTGATGTATCCCTCGCCGGAGTCGGCTGAGATAAACACCAAGGCTGTATCGACAGTAGATGCCAAAGTAGTGATTAAAGATGAGTTGTCAGTCAATAAGTAATCGAATGAAACCCCTCTACTGATTGACATGGAGTTAATTGCCTCGATAGGCGTAATCATATAAGGGTAATTCGCAGTTCCGGATCCCCAACCAATACCCAAAGTTCCATTATTACAACCTCGATCGACACATCCATTAGGACCGAATGAACTAGGACCAACAGCAGTTCCAAATCCACCAAGTTTCTTGGGTTTACCGAGTGGTAATGCCGAATTTGTATTTTTGACCAATACAATCGACTGAACTGCAATATCATGAGCAACTTCATTGGATAAACTTGACCGTGCTTCAACATGCTGGTTTAAAAGCCCAATCGGACTATCTTTAACTGGGAACATTAACGGACCTTGGTCGTCCAGTGTCCATGACGAGAAGTTTGGTTCCGGATAGGTGTCAGGATCTTGACCGACGTAGTAATATGCAGCTAAAATCCGTGTGACCATATCGTCGAGTCGATCAATCGGGACAGTTCCGTTTAAAATTGCCAATGTTAAGTTTGCACCGAGATACGGAACACCATTACTAAATGCAGCTCCGTCACCGGGCATCGCCATATCCAATCCAGCTAATACCGACGCAACACCGCCGTAGTCACCACCCCAATCAGACATCACAAACCCTTCAAATCCGAGTTCGTCCTTGAGTACACCATTGAGAAGATAGCTGTTCTGACAAGAGTAAGATGAGTTGCCACGGTTGTAAGAACACATCACAGATGCAGTCCCGGCACGAACAGCGTCCATGAATGGCCATACATAAACCTCATGCAATGCACGATCGTCCACGTTGGATGAATAAGATTGCTGATCAGCAGTAGGTTGGCGATTATGTTCTTGTTCGTTCAAAATATAATGCTTTGACGTAGCCATTACGCCTTGCTCCTGAATTCCTCGAACTGATTCATAAGATGCAATACCTTGTAAGTATGGATCAGATCCAAACCCTTCCCAGTTACGACCTGCTTCAGGCGCTCGACCGATCGGACCCAAACATGGACCTAGCACCGCATTAACTCCTTTCTTCTTATTCTCCATCCCAAGCGCCTTGCCGCGGAGATACATCAAGTTCTTGTTAAACGTAGCAGCTGTCGCGACACCGGCTGGAAATACTGAATTGAGATCGGTCATTCGGATCCCAAGCGGTGAGTCCTGTAAACATAACGAAGAAAAGTTGTGACTAGGGATTGAACCTGTATTGCCGACACAGGGACCCATTTCCCATCCAGTACCGGTGGTAAGGTTGACTTTTTCCACAACGCTAAGCTTGGACACAAATGCTCTAGCTTTGTCATAGGCTACGTCCCAGTTTGATACAACTCTTCCTCCTTGAGCTAGATATTAGCAAGAATTAAAACATCAGATAATCGAGGTAGCATACGAGCAGGATAAACTGGCAATGAGTAGCTGTAATCGGTAGCAGCGACGACCGAGGCAGTCGTGACCAAGGCAAAGATAATACCAGTAGAAATCATCATATTGAAGACCGATGGACAATAGCAACAACACCATTCACACCGAGACCAACCGTCAAGTATTTATATTTTTTTTCTGTCTATATGTTGCAAAGTCTGATGATCAATTGTGCGTCTATACAACAACTCTGGTCTTGGTTCTCCGCTCTCAACTTGGTCCGGCTCATGTCAACAAAGGCTAAATCACGACACCTCGCTCATAACCGAAATATACGGCAGCTACCAGTGAGGAGACCAAAACCACAAATTAAACAGATGTATACAGTAGGATTTAGCTGCTTAACCTAAGAATTGATGGCAACAACAACTGGCTGATTAAATTGACTTTTGGGTCCGCGGGTGAGACCCCCTCATTTTTTCAACGAAGTTAAAATCCAATTAACGCCAAAGTTGGTTCCTGACCAAGCCGATCCGGAATATAATTCAACAAATGAAATACTAATCGTCTGAAATTAGAAAACTTACCTTTAACCGCACAACCAAATATTTTCGGTACAAATAATAAATGTTGCACCGTAACTAAAATCAAAATTGAGCGGAACAATAAATAATCCACACTAACTACCACACATTGTCGTCGTCACGATCCCTGCAAGTTGTCTACTGTGAAACATGATCCGGTTAATGTTAATCAAACCGTCATTGGTCAATTGCAATTTAGCCAAAATATCAGGAATCAGGTCTCGGCCAACACAGATGGAGGTGATATCTTCTTGACGTAATTATGTATCCCCCGCCTGGGGGACCTAATCTGACTCAAACTGGAGAAATATCGGACCGAGCAACCGGTAAAACTTTTGACGACCACCCCCCCAGTCTGCGGCACAAATGGGAAATTTTGGTCAGCAGACACAGCGACGGTGAAGAAAAATCGGTTTTTAAATAATTAAGAGAACGTTAGATTTGTTGGCGGCGGAGATATGCCGACCTCGAGGCCTTTGAGTTACGCAAAGACATGAGAGACACCAGGCAAACACAAGGCTCGTTAATGGCTTAGATTTCCCCCTCCCCTATTAAAAGTGGCTTGTTTACGTACGTATATATTCAAGGCACTAATCTATCCTATCTCCGCCGTGTTTTAAAACCCTCTCATCCAAAACTCCAAAAAAAAAAACAACAACAACAAATGCAAGTTCTCTGGTGATGGTGTGATTTTCCACATTATCCGGTAACCGGATAATCGATGAATTCTACACATTATCCGGCTTTCCGCCAAGAATTACTCCATTGTTACTAAACAAATTGGAAAGGTTGACGTTAACCTGTTTTCCAGTCCGTTCATCGAATGCAAAACATCCGAATTTTGCCGCCCATGGAGGAGTATATAAATGTAATGACACAGCAATTTCTGTTGGGTGTGGATTTGTGATTCGATGAAGACCAATTTTATCATGGATATAACATACATCATCTGTTGGATGTACGGTTTCTTTAATTATATTCATTGGTTGCGGAGTCCTTGTTGGCCATTCATAAATCTGCTCGGTTAAGTTCCCTTTTAAAATCTTCATGATACAATGAGCATCAGCATGATCATGAATTAAAGATGACTTTCCCGGATTCCAAACCAATACTAATAAGTTTGCCTTTGAATTCATATCATCAACTCCATTCCGAGTATAATTCCGACTTGGATCTCGAAGTGCATACCGAACCCACTGATTAATCTCAGATTTATAACATGCCATTGCTGACATTATTTCATGCACATCCACATCATCCGAGTTAATCCCTGACGACGGTCCAAGGATTCGTCGAATTTCTTGTACCAACCCATCGAATGTTTGCATGGCGTTGGGTATTACCCCCATGTGCGATTGTAGTGGCCGCAGTAACTGATGATATGATCTGGTTTGAATAAAGCGTGTGCACTGACCGGCAAATAATAATTTACCACCGTGGAACGTCATTCATGCTGCGAAACAAGATTGATTGTTGTGAATAATAAGAGGAATTGATGGCTCATATTTCCGCTGTCGGTGCGATAACCATAAAAATTTACCCGGGTTGAATTTTTCGTCCCTGCCTGTTCCTCAAGGGTAAGGGTAAACGGCGTAAAACGTAAACTTCAGAAATTGTCTTTGTCTTCTTTTCTTTGTTTTTTTTTTCCTTGCAAATTCATTAACTATTCAAGGTGAAATTGTAGAGCAAAATGTCGACTACAGTGGAGAAGGTGAGTTATCAAATTAATTAAAGGCTTTTCAAAAGATATTTACTAATGACTAGATTAAAGAGGTTAGATCAATGCGACAAGCGTATTAAATTACTTTTATTGACATTATCTAGATCGAAGCCGAAATGGCTCGAACTCAAAAAAATAAAGCTACTAGTTTCCATTTAGGACAACTTAAAGCCAAACTAGCCAAATTAAAACGAGATTTGTTAACACCTACCAGTGGAGGTGGTGGAGGAGGAGGGCTTGGATTTGATGTTGCTCGAACTGGAGTAGCATCGGTTGGATTTATAGGATTCCCATCGGTTGGTAAGAGTACGTTGATGTCAAGACTTACTGGGACACATTCAGAATCTGCAGCGTATGAGTTTACTACACTGACAACGGTTCCAGGTACGATAATGTATCGAGGAGCCAAGATTCAAATGTTGGATTTACCAGGAATTATTGAAGGTGCAAAAGATGGTAAAGGTCGAGGACGACAAGTTATTGCGGTTGCGAGGACTTGTAATTTGATTTTTATTGTACTTGATGTGCTTAAGCCGTTGACGGACAAGAAAGTGATCGAGGCGGAATTGGAAGGGTTTGGAATCAGGATTAATAAACAACCACCGAATATTATAATAAAAAAGAAAGACAAAGGAGGGTTGAATATCACAAACACGGTCCCGCTTACTCATATCGATCATGGAGAAATCAAAGCGGTGATGAATGAATATCGAATTTCATCAGCCGATATTTCGATTCGATGTGATGCAACGGTAGATGATTTGATTGACGTTTTGGAAGCACATAACCGGCGATATATTCCAGTTATTTACGCACTTAACAAGATTGATTCAATCTCGATCGAAGAACTTGATCTTCTATATCGGATTCCGAACGCGGTCCCGATTTCTTCTGAACATATGTGGAATGTTGATGAATTACTTGATATGATGTGGGATAAACTTGATCTTGTCCGAGTCTATACCAAACCAAAAGGTCAAACACCAGATTATGACCAACCGATCGTATTAAGACAGGGACATTGTACAGTTGAACATTTTTGTAAAGCGATTCATAAATCGTTGGTCGATCAATTCCGCAACGCGATGGTATACGGTTCTAGTGTTAAACATCAACCACAATTTGTCGGGTTGTCACATGAATTGAAAGATGAGGATGTGGTCACAAGTAAGTTGCAAAAAAAAAAAAAAAAAAAAAAAAAAATAGTTTGCAAAGAAAGTTTTACTAACAAAATCTATAGTTTTGAAAAAGTAATCATATATAATGGCGTACAATTAATACAAACAAATTATGTATTATATAATCCAGCTCCCCTTTTAAACATATCAAACGATGGCATGATGAATTGGGTAAGAAAATCCAAACAATTTGTCGACTAAACAACCACCCACGAACCAATTTTTCGACATGTAACATACATTAAAAAACCTTGTTTGAAGTGTCGGGTGATGTAGATAGGGGGAAGTTACCGCCGCCACCAGATTCGGACAATCGACGGATTCGGAACTGCCCAGCGCTCAGTATAAAGATAGGTGAGCGATCAGGTTACTTCGCAAGTATATCCTTGGTAGTACGCCTGATACAAAGCTCTAGGAATAGGACTCTTCGTGTATCTTCAATGTTATAATAGAGTGAATGGATGAAGGACACTACTATCAGATAATGTATATCTAGCACCTGCTACGTTCCAGATACTGAGACGAAGCCTAATATAACTCAAAATATGGTTTCAATAACTGATGTTGAGTTATCAAAATTTAATAATTAATCAAACCGGAATAACGCTCCGGGAGTTGTTCTCCAATAGATGAGAAGAAGAGAGAGGGAAGGGGGGAGGGGGAAAGAAGCTGCGGCAACGACGATCATTAGATTGATTTAAAACATATGTAAGCGAGAAAATGTCAAAGTCATGTCATGCACGTCGACCTTTTTTTTCGTTGAGTTGGTGTGTATATGTCAGCGGCGAAAATGTCCGGATTGGGTTTAGCGTCCCAAAATTTTTTGAGACGATTAAACTCGCGTGAAAGTTTAAACCGAGACAACGGTCTTTGTCATGTTGTTTACCAGCATTACATACAAAAGCAATAGAAGGTCTGCAAGAAGTATAAAATACAATCCAATAACTTAAAATGTATGTATGCATCTCCTTTGCAGCTAGAAGAAAGTTAGCCTTTGTGTCGTGCAAGACCGATGGGGGGGGGGTGGTGGGTCGCTTCTATGTACATAACAAAAGACTTTTTTTGATCTCGGTTGATCTGACTTTTATGGCGTGTGGGTTATGTCGACAAGTGCCGAGTAGCAGATTTTAGTTTATATCATGATTTAGGCTTGAAACAAATATCGATTGTAAATATTTAATACCGGATGTACTCCAATCTTTTTCTCTCGCGGCAACAAATCCCGGGACTGTGTTTCCTACCTCGTCCGCCGATTTTAACCGGGTCAAGGTTAGACACATGATTGATTGATTGATTTTATATTAATGGAATAACCCGAACCGTTAGTGGGACCACCAACAAGTCCCGGGAATAGACGGTGATATTTTTGACAGCTGCGTCGTTTTCCCTTTACACGTGGACATGACAGGCAATAAGTGGATTGGAAATAAATAGCCTGTCAATTTAAAAATAATGAAACCATAACTTTAAAAAAAATTTTTTTTAGACGCAGTCTCTCCCTCATGCCAGAATTGGACTTTGAGTAAAAACCGAATAGTTTACAATAGACTAAACCCTAGATATAAATTATTCGATTATTTTCAAGTCTAATTAAAAGCTAATCATTTGAAATGCTTACCGAAAAATATGGAGATCTAACAGCTGTTAGTTATCAACTACATGGCACACTCTTTCGACAAGATTGCCAATTTAACTCGATGAGACTGACGAGGCTAGAAAAAAGACTTTTTTTTCAAAATACATCTTGAATCTAGAAGCTAGCGTATGTTTTTCTATTAGGTTTTGTTGACGCGGAAGCAGTCGTCAGTGTCCTACCATTGAAGCGCGACGCGTCGGTGCTGGGATTCGAAGTTTGTAAAAGACAACCAGAACACGGGATGCGATTAGAATTGTTTATGAAACTACTAGAAAAAAGTCAATGTAAAGATTGAAATTAGTTGGACGAGTGGGTTATGTTTGTAGATAACAAGGCGGCCAAGGACATCATCCGAGGTTGCTAGCCTTCACAACTTCGGCGAGATCAGCTTTGCCATGGACATGGCCAAGTCGTCAGTAGCTGTTTTACGCGTCAAACAATATAGAAAGTCAAAAATTTTATTGATTATGACGATCCATAATCCACGAATGCGTGAAATAGCCACCATGATGCTGGAAATCAAGATGCTTAAAGGGCTAACCATGTCCTAAGCAAATGTCGGAATGATAAAACTGGCTTCTATTGTAGAAAAAATACAGCATTGCTATAAAACGAAGTTAATTTATCTGATGCACCAAAGAGGTGTTGATAAAGAGCCACGGGCCAGATTTGGGCGGAAGTTGATAATACTGGTCAACAGCGTCAACCGGGTGTTCAGTAATGTAGCATCTAACATAAAACCAAAGAAAACTGCAGGCACCAAGCTAATATAGCTTATTTTACTTGTAAATTTGAGGGTTTTTTTTTAAGAAAAAAAAAATTCATTTTTATTACAATGATGTGGTGCGGTAATTCATGATTTTTGTCGAGTCAGTAGTGAAAGCTGTGCGCTCGGTATACAACCACGTTAGTTAACTAACTAATAGTTAGTTACTACAAAGTCAATCTTATAACACATTGGCGATTTATACACACCAATGTAAAGTCGAGAGTCAAACTTATCGAATTCGACCAGTTAAATTTTAAATAGTCCCCTGTGTTGTTGTTATTCTCATTTTGAGTAGATGACTTTAAAAAATCGACTCAATCAGAGTTGTCATTATTTGCTAATCGCTGGATTAATAAATCAACCTTGTATCGAGTAATATTTTAGTGCTCACTTTCCACATGAAACAAATCACAAACCGTCTGTAGCACTATATCAATATCAATCAACGATTAAGATACAAATTCACGACCCCGCCCCACACAGATCGATCTTCAACTTGCACAATATCATGGATTTAAAGCAAAGGTAGAGCAAACCAACTTAAAACATAAATTTATAAATTTGCGTATTTGTCCAGGTTCTGTCTCAAAAGTGATACAGTAATTATTGAATTATTGGATATTAAGTCGTTGTTTTTAAAAAAAAAACAGTTAGGTTTCGCGTGTATTAAATCATTATTAAACCTCCAAGACTTGGATCGGCACATATGTCGATTGAATCGTATGCAATAATTTACCTCACTGCATTCCGTTAACCAGATATTTGATTTTAGTCGAATATCCATATTTGTATACCGATCAAGCTAAACTAATTATAACTAGATCAACTCGACTTGAAGAATGAACAGGGCAGGGGGGAGGGGTAACCCGCGGATTAGTGCAGAGTAAGAATGGGTTAGTCAAGTCGACCACAAAGACGCTACCAAGAATCATAGTTTTTACCATGTTGATTGAACCATACTAAAATGTAAACTGACTATATTAACGGGTTAAAAAGATATGAGTTGTGTGCAGTTGGGTTACGTCATGGTTAAGTCATCGAATGCTGCAACCGGCGATGTCGAAAATGATTGCCAATCTTTGCGGATCAGCAATTCCATATAATTAACCGAATCGAGCTTAACTCTTTTTTGAGATCATCATTCTAATTCTAACATCCTAGTATATAATACCCCGGTCAAATTAGTTTATCGACTTAGTTGACTCTGGGTATGTTCTACTATATATACACTATCGATTAGAGAATAGCAACAATTTGGCAAATTAAGCACAAGAAATAGTTACCAAATTTTTCAAAATTAAAGACAGGCGGCTATTTAGAACAGTATTTTTGTTTCAGTATTTTGTTCTCGAACACGAAAATTGTCTATAATTTGTTGATCGAGTTATGTTATCATCATTATGTTTTAGTTGCGCACTATTGTCAGTCTTGGGTCCCTCCCC